>JAGVSP010000387.1:0-71879 GCA_022494985.1 Micrasema minimum | reverse complement strand
TCTTAAAGGAATAAAATATCTACAAAAGAAAAAAATATTTATTTTGCTCTTGTAATCCATTTAAGAGTAAAAAAACTTTATAGCCCAAAAGGGTTATCTAGAACTTACTCTAACCGATCAATTTAAAAGGGTGATACGTTTTACATTAGTAGATATACGAGTAAGTCGCTAAGAACCAACAGATAAATGCTTGTATTGATCTTGTATCAACGTCTACTTCTATTAATGTTAATTATTATACATCAAACAGTATATTTGGATGAATAAAATTCAGTTTTTACATTTACTTTTCTTTATTTACAAAAATGTAAGCCAGTTCGTACAAAATAATCCTGTACAAACAGCGCTAATGGAAAATAATACAAGGCAATAGTAATACAATACATCAATATTTACCTTACCTACATTTACACTTCTAAATTGGTTAAATTCACACAGCCTGGCGGTTTAATATACCGAAATAAACGTTAAATCATTTCGCCAGACTGAAAAATAATATACTTTCTAGAAACGTAGGGAACCGTTTCAATAAAGTCGTTTTTATGGTCGTTCTTTATGTAAATTTATCTTGCTACGAATCATCCGCAGTATCTTATTCTTCCTTGTGATAAACTAAAGCCATAAGCTAGAACCGGTGTACTATATTATTATGTTTTCACACGCACTTACAAACTGAACGACTTACAAAATTGATTGACAATGTCGAAAGAATATTTTTTGTTATTAATTTCTCTAAGTTATGTCAGAAGTCTAAAAGAGCAATTTAAAAAAAAAGATAATTTATTAATTCGGCACTCAATTTTGTTACTTTATCGTACATTGTTAGGGTGTAAATTTCAATAAAAATAAATAATCAAATAAATAGTCCTTATCTTCTGGAGAATATTTTCATCAACTGTCCTGTCAGATTTACACGACAATCAAACCTATTTTATAACCCATTGCCTAGAAATAATCATATTAAAAACTCATTTATTTATCGTAGTTGTTCCGTGTTTAACAAATATTGCCCCCTCTTAGATATTTTTGACAATAAACTTAAAACATACAAAAAGAAACTGTTTGAAGTTGTAAAGTGATACTACATGTATTTATTCATTCAAAAATAATAATTATGTTAAATATTAATAATTGTATCTTTCCCATCCTTCTCCCCTTTCCCTAACCTAACCGTCCCTTACCTTCCCTGCAGTGCATCTCTTTTTTTTCTTTTCTAATTCTAAATTTTCTTAGTTCCAATATTATATTTCCTAAAAGTTGTATTACTTAGCATTCGTTTCATATTTGTGAAAAGCTGTAATTGGATTTATACATACATATGCATTTATCTTGAAAAGTGTACTTATTAAGACTGTTGTTTTTCCAAAAATAAAAAATAAATAAAAAAAGCAAAGACCTAAATAATTTCTGAACGTTGAAATTTTTTGAATAAAAAAAAAAGATACATTTTTGAGATCTTATGATCTTAATTAAAATGAAATTCTATGCATGTAACAAATTTTGAACTATGACTTTAGCCATTCGTTATCATCCGTCTATCCATTCTACTCTCTATATGGAGCATATGGATTCCACTAACTGATTTCTAGCTAAGTAACAAGCTAAGTTATTGTAGACAGTTCGTGTCGGAGCTACGAGATTGTTCCTGCCTTTTCATTTATCCTTAGAATTGTATGTTTTGACTCTCAGCCTTAATATTGATTATTTTTTTTAGAAAAACGCCGCTTCCTCATAGAAGACAGTCAAAGCAATATATTTCATCATCACAAAAATGGAATTTATTATACTTATGCTTATATTATACTTTTACAATGAAAGCCCCACCCTTTCCCTAGACTTCTTTAAATACTATTGAGTCTTTTTTCAGTCCAGCCACCGATTTTTTCAACAAGCTAAACCGCGATTTTAAGATTGTTAGTGTGATAAAAATACGGATGAATTTACGATTATGTACGCGAACTAATGCTTTCATTGTACCCCTACCACCGTCTCGGCTTATGTATTATAATTGTCATTGTTTTCATCACCCAAACCAACCAGAGTCGGCCCAAATTAACAGTAGTAGGGTATATAAGTTTCTACCCCGATCATTATTTATTAGTAATTACAACCATTCGTGTGGAGACCGGTATCCCGCCTCTATACTTATATAGATGCACAGTTCCTACGCCTACAGTTGGTAAAACGTATTCTCCGGCGTGTTTTATACATCTTTATTAAACAATATGCCATCGCCAAAGACAACTTACTGTCACTTTTATTCTCTCTTCTCTGAATCGCCACAGCCCGGAATAAAGAGAGTTGTTATTCAAATCAGGGCTGGGGACTGAATCATGAATCTATTGTGAAGTGGTTGTTCTGCACTTAAAATGTATACACGGACTCACGTTTACTTCATTTTATGCCGTCCCAGCTTCGCAAAATAGGTCAAACGATATGCATACGCCTTTCAAAGTCTGAGAGTGACTCTTCTTTTTTCTTTTGTGGCGGGAAAAAATTGAGTTGCAATGCAAAGATTGTATGACGGAATGATGGGTTTATCCTTAACTTGTTTATTTATTTATTTTATTTATTAGGAGTTCAAAAGCAGTACATTTTTACGATAAAGTGTGAAAACAAAAATTCAATAATCGGTAATCGAAAGATTTTTTCAATACTCAAAAGATTAAATCCTTGTTATTTTTAAGTGAAATTTTTCTTATGAGCCGTTTACATAATGAGGTTGGAGGTGCATTTAGTGATTCCCTATGAGTTTGTAGGTATATTTCGCAATTCTCCATTTAAGTATAAAAGGAAAACAAGAGAGAAGAATATTTACAGATTTTTATACAAATAGTTTTTTTTTAAAGTTATTATTTGTACTAAAAAAAAGCTGCTAATTCGTTTGGACACTTAATAATTGGAATAAGTGTATGTGATTTTGTAAAAATATGTAAATTAAAACCTCAGATTAAATAAACCTTAATGGATTTTACTTTCAATTTCCATCCATACATACACACTCCTTTCGTGATTTTATGGCAGAGATGAAAAACATTCCGCGTTTCGATAAAATCCATTCCGTATTTTTGAATTTGCAGAAAACTTACGTGAGAAAATGTAGGTAAGCGCTCTTTATTGCGTTATCACTTATCGCCCCCACGTCACGCTGCGCGGCATACCGCCACGCCGCGCCGCCACTCCGCGCGGCATGGCGTGATACCTGTATATTTCCACGGGGGATTATAATTCCGCGCTTTTCAATTTTTTACCTATATTTCCTGCTCGTTTACGCCGCCAAAATACAAGCGGAAAATAGTGTTTAATTAAATCACGTTTGTTAGATATGGATTTGTCCGACTCGTGGTATAGCGGTTAGCGCGTTGGGCTATTATGCATGAGTTCGCGGGTTCGATTCCCGTAAGGGTCAACATGAAATATATACACATAATTTTTTTTTATTCACTGAATTTTCCTCATTTTTTTTACATTTTTTAACAAAAACAATTAAAATACATTTTTACAGGGTGTAACAAAACTTGATGTACAAGCGGGAAACCAGTAAATCAACATAATATTTAGAGTCGATTTTGTAGGATAAACTTTTTTGATTTGACCCTTGGTTTTCGAGAAAATTGAGTATAAAGTTCTTTTTTTTTCGGAATTTTTTAGAAAAATGGTATTAAATATCATGTATTTAGTCAAATTAATACCATCCACCATAAAGAAAACATAATTAACAAACGCGTTATAGTAAAAATTTCACCAATTTTACTTAATCTGCCATACTTAAGAAAACTTTTGTGAGAAGATAAAAAATTTTTTTTTCAAACTCAGATTAAAAAGTCATATTACACAATCGTCTCCAAATACGATGTAGATTCACCAGTTTTCGGGTTGTACATCGAGTTTTGTTACACCCTGTATAAAATAAAATAAATAAAATACAAAATATATGATAAACAATAATTTGAGAAAAATCCCACATGGGCATAGCCTGTGCGTGGGTATACTTGCAGGTAAATAAATTTATACATATTTATGTATGTAACACAATTGTGATTTATTACATTAATATTATTTGATGTGTGATACTTTAGACAGGCACTGAAGAGTAATACTGATCATCCTACCTTCATGTCATAATGAGATCAAAACACACTGGTCTAACAAATACATATGCAGTATTATGCATCATTATGTACGGATAAGAAAATAAATTAATGTTATGGATCTAATTTATCAGGTAGAATGAAGAGCAAGACTGGTCATCTTGTTTTTACGGCGATTAAAATACATTTATGTAAAATGGTGTTTTTTGTATTATTTTTATCTGTTATAGGAGTAATAAAAACTAGTAATAAAAAATATTTATTAATTAATCACCTCTACAGACTAGAAAGCCTAATAACAGAGGAAGGTACAAAATCATTATTTGATATATTAAAATCATTAAAAGAATATTTGTGATCACTTTTGCTTTTATATGTGTGTTATATTTTACTTAAGCATTGTGTGTATGTCACATTTTCATAAACATTATGTTTTGGTCATTCGATTAAGCACGATGTGAACAATTTTAAAGGGCAATTGGTCTACCTAGCTTTATTTTTTTATATTATATTTAGTATCCTTTTGTCTGTTATTGTTCCGTAACAAAATTAAATGAATAAAATCACAAAACATCCTAGTTTAGAAAAATAAATTTTGTGTGATCTCACCCGAAACCTAACCGGAACTAAGTGAATCTTAGCATCTTAGCCACTACGCCACGGTTTGCAATTTGGTATAAATAATTCTAGTTTAAATTTAAAAAATGTATATTAAAAAATGTAGGAATGTCGCAGAATTGTCTGCAATATAATGCCCCCAGTAGCTCAATCACAGATAACTATCGACGTAGTTAAAAACGTGCTAACCACGTGCTAACGCTAACGATTTGACCGATCACAATGACATTCGTTCAATAAAGCGATCGCCGAGCCCCGAGCATTGCCGATCTGAGCCGAGCGGAGCCGATGCGCGCGGCCCGTACGTCAAA
Organism: Micrasema minimum; assembly: GCA_022494985.1. NCBI lineage: Eukaryota > Metazoa > Arthropoda > Insecta > Trichoptera > Brachycentridae > Micrasema > Micrasema minimum. The sequence continues at coordinate 66,859 of JAGVSP010000387.1, read as the reverse complement.
CGTCAAATCATCGCGCTTGACGGATTTTTTATTATGTCGACTGCTTTTCTCAATAATTGGCTTGCCGAAAACCGGCTAAATGCAATACGGCACTCGAGAAAGATTGAATGAAGATATATGTGCGAATAAGATATATCTCGGGAAATGGCTCGCGACTAGAAGCGCTCGGTTAATAATCCCGATCGATAACTTTTAACGCGTGTTCCATTGTGATCGCGAAAACGTTAAACATCCATGGGTAAGAAATCGTTATCACGTCGCTTATTACCGAGTCGGTAGTGATCTGTGATCGAGCAACAGGCAGAGAGATAGTTCTTACTATGGACGTATTCCTATTCAGCTTATCCAAGATGGAATATTGGATATGGACTGAAGAAATAAATCTACGAAGATTCTTATAAAATCCTGTTTTATTTGGTTTTCAGAAACTCTTTCAACTACAAACGAGTGGTTGTTAATCTGTTTGCAATTGAATATCTCTTTGTAAGGTTTTTTATTCACTCAATGTTTGCAGCACTCACTTTTTATTTTTCTATAATTACGAAATAAAACACGCTGTTTTAAACTACTCGTACTAGCAATTTGACATCTCAACATAGACGAGAAATTTGGAAGAGAATATGGATATCTAGGCGTTTACAGGGCTTATGACCTGTCATTGGCTAGGTTAAGTGGCCACTTGATGTATTACAACATTCCCCATTTCACCTAGTATTTGATATCCATATCTGCCAATATACAATAAAATGGCGCGACGCTTCACATGTGAACACTCTCTGTCATCCATTGAGAAAATTGCTTAGATTTAGTACTAGTAGTGCTACATAAGTGCTCGTACTAGTGTTTTAAAAAAAACTGCTGTTTTGGATTTTCTTTTCCTTCAGGGCCAAATATCACAAACGTATCTACATCGCAGTTGTGACGCGTATGTGACGGCGATAGGTATATTTCACAGATATTATACCAATTTTACGCGACACAACTGCGATAAAAATTGATGTAGATGGTGCTTGTAATCTGGGCCCTGGGCTTTATACAAATAAGACATTTAAATGAATTAATGTGTCGCATGTGTCGCTATAGCTGTTTCTGCGAGAGCCTTAACCATGGTTGTCTACTTTACAAGGAATCGGGTTCGAATCGTTCGGTGTCCTGGACGTTCACTGTTTACAATTCGTCGGCAGTTTGAGTCGGAGCTACGGGACGTGGACCTGGTTTTTGGCATTTAAGCCAAATACTTGTCCAAACACTTGTAGACAAATTGTCTACAAGTATTTGGACACACTCAAAATGTTGTTTATAAAAATTAGCTGGTAAAAGTTATAAGCATAACAAATTGAAGAGTCATCGCCAGGCATTTCTTAGTAGGTGATGTAATTCGGTAAGAATCTCACTTGCAATCATAAAGGTTTCTGCTAAAATGCTTAGCAATTTTCTCAATGGATCACAGAGAGTGTTCACATGTGAAGCGTCGCGCCATTTCACTGTATATATATACAAGTTCTGATAATTGGCAGGTATGGATATCAAATACTAGGTGAAATGGGGAATATTGTAACACATCAAGTGGCCACTTAACCCAGCCAATGACAGGTCATAAGCCCTGTAAACGTCTAGATATTCCCTTCCAAATTTCTCGTCTCTGTTGAGATGTCAAATTGTCATTTTAAATAAATTAATAAATTAATTTTTATGAAGAGTTGTAATTGAAACAAAATATGTTTTAATAACCATAAGGGAGAAATTTCAGCTCGGCTTTTATTAGTTCCTGAATGCAATGTTTGGAATTTGAGTGGAAACTGCTTTTACCACATAATTGCCCGCAGCTGTGCAACTTTCTATCCAAAAGCTATCCAGTAGCTATGTTTCCATATAAACACAAGACCATCCACTATGTATCTACTATTTATAACCACCCAACCACTATAACCAGTGGTCGCCTTTGCTTGTGATTCTCTAATAATTGTGATGAGTTTTCATTTCATACTGGTCATAATTCCAACTTCAATAATCAAATATATTATGTAATACTTAATGATTGTAATTAAATACTCGTATTATAATGCTCGTTTCTGACATAAAAAGTTATTGAAATAACAAATTGCCCAATAAAAAGTTAGCCTGTACCGTGTTTTATATTTTTATTATGCATTTTGAATTAATTTTTATTTTTTAAATATTTTATTAAAAAAAAAAAAAAAATAACAGTTTAAATGAAAAAAAAAATATATATTTTTATTTTTTATTTTTTATCTCACTATGTCTTATATATCATAAACATAATACAATGTATGTGTTTTGTCTTAATATTGTATTTTGTTAACTATGTAACATTATTTTTTAAAATTTTTATTATTATTATTTTGTAATTTTTACTTTAAATTTTTTTTTTTTTTTAAATTATGTTAAATGTGTAACTTTTTTCTTATATATAGTATGTACAATGTAAAAGCCCTATGGGCGTCAAAGAAAGTAAATAAATAAATAAATAAATTGCTAAATTGGCTGTTAAAAATGGAGTTCTGGTACCAACCCTTATGTATGGAAGCGAAGTATGGAGTTAGAAAAATGAGAACGAAAGCAGATTGAATGTAGTTGAAATGCGATCTCTCAGGCGAATGTGTGATAAAACTATACATGCTGAGATAAGCATTATAGACAAAATTAAGAAAGGTCTTTTACGAAAATTCGGTCATGTAGAGCGAATGGATGATGAAAGAACGGCTAAAACAATATAAGATGCGACTGTACCTGGATGTAGAAGTCGAGAAAGGCCGAGAAAAACCTGGCATGATCGAGTAAAAGAAGTGCTTGAAAGTGGGCATGTAAGAAGTCGGAATAATCGACATGCGTGCATGAGAAGATGTATGAATGTGGAGGAAGCAAGAGAATGTACTTAAGTATGAGTAATGTACTGAGTATGCTAGGACAGAGTGGTGTGGCGTTCTATCCTCTCTTCGGGGAAATGGCGTGATGGTTAGTTAGTTAGTTAAATAACACACCATTTGGTCAAATTAAAAATGTAATAATGATAAGAATTTCTAGGTTCGAATTCCACTCCACTTTGTTTCCTGCTTTCTGGCACAGTTATTTTCGACTGTTTGAAAGCAGCCCTGAAATTCAAACATGTACCTACATCGAACGAACGAGATGTTTATTGTAATAAAATGCAAGTCTGGCATTGGTAAAATCCAGTTATTGTCTACAAGTATTTAAATCACTCAAGATTGTTGTTTATCCTATTTTTCGTTGGTAATATAATTTTTTATTTTTGACGTAATAACGTCTAATAAATCGACGAACGCCGGCTGCACACACGAAAAAGCATGACTTATTGTCACGTTCCGCCTGAGCCGAGTGTGCAAGCGAGAGCGCGTAATAAGCGATAGAGAGGCACGATCGGCCTAAGCGTTCGGTTTGTGACGCATCTATCTCTCTTCCTCTCCATCGGCCGATGCATCCGAGTAGAAGAGAGACAGCAACAGCACACAAGCTACAAAGTGAAATTAACGAGTGCAAAGAAATGATAATTTATGGAAAAAAAAAAAAAGTTTTCAATTAACTCCTGCTTTGTATTATACAAAATAATGATAATTCAGTAATAATAATTCAATTCAATTCATAAAAGTATGCTATTTTTCTTCAATGTTTTCTTATGACGTTATCACGTAAAATTATCGTCCGTAAACCGACTTTACAGACAACCAAAAACATTTTTGTTGGTTTCTAGTTTGGAATCAACAATTAAAAAAAATAATTTTTGATTAAAAAATAATGTAAAAGGAAAAACAAATAGCCGTAAAATGAAAATGTCTCTTGAAAATGGTGTCACCTGTGAATATTAGATAGGCGCGGAATATTTTGCAGAAATTTGTCAAGAATTTAGAACAGTAACAAAAAGTGATAATGCTAAAACTTCAGATAAATCTTCACCCCATTCCCCGGGAGAAGCCGTGTCTAAGTATGATTTATTCCTCAAAACAAATTCCTCTTTAAGGAAGACCAAAGATAATTGGGAAAAAAAGAAATGGAAAAGGGAATAGATAATATTTAAAAATATATATATTTACAACATCCTGGTATCTTATTCTGGAGTGCTTGTAATTTCGTAAATTTTTTTTTTCAAATACGTCAATTTTTTTCCCGTGGCTACGTCCCGTCAAGGGACAACGCCTTCTCTAGGAGCAGTTTTTTCCATTGCCTTTTGTCCTGGCCGGCAGACTCCTATTTTGACAGCGTCGTTCCGGCTTTTGGATTCCATCATGGTTTTTGTATCCGAGGAGTTGACACACCTATCTTTGAGGACATGTCATGCCCACTGTAGAAGACACCTTAGGAGTACCTATGATGTCTGTCTCTCAGTAAAAGGTCTGCAACTTATCGTTCCGTCTGGTTCTCCAACGTCCGTTGTCATTAACCAGTCCAAACGTGTTCCATAATAACCTCTCCTAAATACAGAGCATATTTTCGGATACAAATATTTTGAATTCGAGGCTTTCAAACAAAATTGTTTCATGTATTATGACAGTCTGAATTTTGATCGTATCGGTTGGTCACCCTAAGCACACTTAATGTCATTGAGGCTAATAATTCAAAATCAAATGTCATAAATTTCTATGAAAGCTCATCTTTTATAAATCGAGCTGAATTAAAAACTTTTACCTTATTAACCAAATGAGAAAACATTATTTAGTCTATAGGGTATCCTTAGAAAATAAAAATAAATAACTTAACCCAAGAAATGTAACATTTTATTTAAATATGAAAGTAGTTTGTTATTTAGTTTTGCTTGTTTTATTATTATAATATAATTGTCGACTTAATTTTCTCAAACGATTCCTTTTTTGATGTCGTCCTAATATACGCATCAAAGCTGTGATAAATATATGACCCCTACTACTCTTCCTTATCCACACCCAATGGTGCGTAAGGCACTGCATTGGTACACCAAGTGCAGTGTGTCTTGATATTTTTTTGTTACATAAATTCAAAATGATCAGTCTGAGTATCACGTATGAAATATTTATATGATACTAGAATTGTAGAAATTTTGACCATCTGTGCCCAGGTGGGATTGGATTTCGAAATACTCCAGCATACTCCCTCTGTTATCTAACCCCTCCGCGATCATAATTCCCTGTACAGGAGTTTATTTATTTTTCAGAGGTGGTTTAAGGCGCACCTCGTTGCAAAACAATTTCACCTTTAATTAAAACATCAAAAGCTCGAGTTTCTACGGCACAGAGGTAGCACGGCTGCCATTATGAGTGAGTAGATACAGACCAGACATAATAGATAAAAACATTCGAACTTTCCTTGGGTAGAATTTCAACCGTCTGGCGTCTGCGATGTTGCGTTTCGCATTTATTTTATTTATTGAAAAAAAAATGTTTATAAAAAACTTTTGGCTGTCTGTAAAGTCGGTTTACGGACGATAATTTTACGTGATAACGTCACAAGAAAACATTGATGAAAAATAACATACTTTTATGAATTGAATTGAATTATTATTACTGAGTTATCATTATTTTGTATAATACAAAGCAGGAGTTAATTGAAAATTACAATTTTATCCATAACTTTTTTTTTTGTTTTTTCTTCTTGTGTGCTGCTGCTGTCTCCCTTCTACTCGGACGCATCGGCCGATGGAGTGGAAGACAGATAGATACGTCACAAACCGAACGCTTAGGCCGATCGTGCCTTTCTATCGCTTGTTCCGCGCTCTCGCTTGCACACTCGACTCAGGCGGAACGTAATAACGAGTCATGCTTTTTCGTGTGTGCAGCCGGCGTTTACAATTTATTAGACGTTATCACGTCAAAAAACGAAATTAATACCAAGTAAAGTATTAAATGATAGTTGTTCGTCTGTAGTCTCTTGAGACCATTTAAAGGTCATCCAATAAGATATTTTATTACAGAGCCAAGAATAAAAAATACGATTTCTACTACTTCTACTAATCCCTTATACACACCTAATGATGAATAGGGCACTGCATCGGTACACCAAGTGCAGAGAATCTGCATAATTTATAAAGACAAAATGATCAGTCTTCAGTACCAGTTGAACGTACAACAATTCCACCATATAAAAATAGTGCTCAATCCACTGAATTTTCTAAAGTAGTAAACGTGAGCCGCAGTGTATAAAACTGCACGCTTTTCAATAAATTAACCCTATCTTCTGTACCTGGTTCAAATAAAAATGAGATTTGTTTGCTAAACATTTGGGAATAAAATTCTCGCAGTATTTGCATTTAAAAGGAATATTTTTATTCCTCGAATGCGATAACGGGGAAAGGTTTTTGGTTGGTTTTCCCATGTGTATCTCGTAGTATACCCTCACTCTATTAAATTATTTCGTAGGGCTATCCAAATACCTAATGGCTATATTCAAATTTTTTCACGTTTATTGTTAATTATAACAATAAGTGTTCATTAATTTTGATGTTAATTTTTACCATTTTACTGTGCCTGGATGAAGAAGTCGAGGAAGGCCGAGAAAGGCATGGCATGATCAAGTTAAACAAGTGCTTAAAAGTGGGCATGTAAGAAGTCGGAATAATCCACGTGCGTGCATGAGAAGATGTATGAATGTGGAGGAAGCAAGAAAAGTATGCCAGGATAAAGTGGTGTGGCGTTCTATCCTCTCTAAAAAAAAATGGGAAAATGGCGTGATGGTTAGTTAGTTAGTTTTTTATGTTACCTGTATGTTAAAAGTAATGATTTGAAGTTTCACGAATAAATCGACAGAAGTGAAGGGAATTTGAACCCCTGACAAGAGGAAATAATTAATGTGGAGAGATGGATGTATGCCAGAACAGAGTGGTGTGGCGTTCTATTCTCTCTGACTACCATTATGGTGATTACCCGGCGCGATGGTCATTCAGTTACAAGGAGCATAAAATTTCGTATTTTAAGGTTTTTTGGAAGAATCAAAATCAACCAAACTACCGTCGGCATCGGCTATATCTATTCTAACTTATTTATATTTTAAATATTCGAACCGGGTGTGGGTCTAGTGGAAGATTCGGGGACTACGGATTGGTTTCCCAAGTTTCTAACCCCACTCCAGCACAACTTGTTTCCTTCTTTTTGGCACAGTTATTTACAATTATTTGAAAGCAGCCCCAAACTTGAAATATTTGAGTATATCATACGAACTCGAATGTATCATTTTTTAAAATAAAAAAATATTTAAAAAAAATCCTTTTAATATTTGATGTGTGATACTTTGGGCAAGGACTGAAGCGCTTGACTGATCATCTTACCTTCAAGTAATAAAATTATCAAGATACTCTGCACTGGGTGTTCTTATGCAGTGCCCTATGCACCATTGGGTGCGGATAAGGGAAAGTAGTAGTAATAGTACTACCATTTTCGTCCCAAAATACACTGCAATAGCAATTACTATCTATGCAGTGTCCTATGCACCATTCGGTGTGGATTAGAGAATGAATGAATGAATGAAATAATCATCCCTATATCTTGGAATTAGAAGCGTATTCACATGATTGAATTTTAATGTTAAAATACTTTGAGAAAACACGAGCTAAGGTAATAAAATTATGTAAATCTACTGAATTATTCATATTTAAGTGTAGCGTATTAGATATAGATACGTAGTATCAATGTAACATTAGGTTCTTAGCTTTAATCTGTTTTTAAGGTTTTAGCTGCTTAAACCACAGTGTATTGTAGTAGTGATTAGCAAGCTGGAATACCGAGCAGAGGCATGATGTTCCGTGTTCGATTCATATGGCATCAAAATAAAATCGTTATTTTTCAGAAAAGTTTTGTTCATCTTACACAAATTAATGACCATATCAGAAGGCAATTTTGATTTCCACATTTGAAAAAAGGATTATAAAATACAAAAACCGTAGATCGGGTTAAATTATGATGCGAAATTTAGGTTGAAATTTTATTTAAACAACATTTTGAATGTGTCCAAATACTTAAATGTTTCTTGCTAAAATTTCTTCTAATTTTTTCAATGGATGACAGAGAGTGTTCACTTGTGAAGCGTCGCGCCATTTCACTGTATATCTGATAATTGGCAGGTATGGATATCAAATACTAGGTGAAACTGAAGCGTATGACTGATCATCTTACCTTTATGTAATAAAATGATCAAGAACCTCTGCACTTGGTGTACCGATGCAGTGCCCAATGCACCATTGGGTGCACATAAGGGAGAGTATACACCATTAGGTGCGAACAAGGGAAAGCAGTGGAACATGTTCAACAAATAGATTTTGAATCAAAATTAAATGCTGAAGATTTTTTTGGCTTTAAATATCTACTCTTGCATTGTGTGTAATTATGTTGGCATAGAGGATTAAATTCAAAAGGATACATAATTTCAATAAAGAACCCCTACATTTCTCAAGGCAGACATTTTTCAGTATTAACTAGAAAAGCGAAAAAACGAGAAAGTTTTCGCCTCCAGAATCGCAAAGACAAGTTACAGTAAGAAAAAGTCCACATTCATGGTACAGGGCTTTCCATTAAAAGTCGTCAATAGAAAATGTATTATAATTTATGTTGGAAATCTTATTCTTTTAACTGGTAACTAACTAACTAACTTACCATCACGCCATTTCCCCGAAGAGGTAGAGGATAGAACGCCACACCACTCTATCCTGGCATACTTCTCTTGCTTCCTCCACATTTATACATCTTCTCATGCACGCACTTCTATTATTCCGACTTCTTACATGCCCACTTTCAAGCACTTGTTTTACATGATCATGTCATGTCTTTCTCGGCCTTCCTCGACTTCTACATCCAGGCACAGTCGCATCATATATTTTTTTAGCCGTTCTTTCATCATCCATTTGCTCTACATGACCGAACCATCGTAAAAGACCTTTCTTAATTTTGTCGATAATGCTTATCTCAGCCTTGCACTCTGCTCTAATTTCGACATTTGCACACCTATCATACATAATCTTACCACACAGAGATCGCATTTCAACTGCATTCAGTCTACTTTCATCCTTCTTTTTCCAACACCACGCTTCACTACCATAAATAAGGGTTGGTACCAGAACTCCATTATGAACTGCCAATTAACTGGTATCTGATTGTTATTGTATACGACGTGGGTTCGATGTGATTGTGTAATTTATTAATATTAATATTTATTTCTAGGTGGTTTTTCACATTAATACATTGGACAGGTGCTAAAGCTTAAGACTGAATAATGTTGCCTTCTTGTATTAATGTAAGATTAACTGCACTTAGTGTACCAATGAAGTGGACTAAGGGACATTTGTTTAAAAATAATGATTTATATCTTAATGACGAAAAATTTTTTTTCTAGATTTTTGTTATCATTATTATTTCCGCAATTGATTTAAAAAAAGATTGTAACCGTCATTTCCTGCCAAAACAGGTCATTACATGGTAGGATTCGTCGTTTAAAATTTTAACCAAGGGTTAATGTAAGTAGCGCTTAAAATAGAAAAAAGTACATAGCCACTAACTTCTCTTTTTCTACGCATCAACTATACATAGTCTGTTTAATTAATACGTAGACTGCTTAAACTGCACAATTGGTTCCAGGGAAATAAAATAAATAAACGTCATATTTGGAGTCGATTTTGAAGAATGTTATTTTTTTAACCCAGTTTTCGAGAAAATTGAGAAAGAAGTGGATTTTTTTTGCAAGTATTACAAAATATCATTTTTTTAGTCAAATCAATACAATCCATAAAAAAAACCTTTTGAAAAAAACGCATTTTAATACAAATTTGTGGATTTTTACTTAATCTGCCGTAGGTACTTATACGAGAGAAGAAAAAAAATCCTTGTCCGTTCAATGAATACGTAGACTGCTTGAACAGCATGTGCATAATTGGTTCCAGGGAAATTTGATTTATGTCGTTATACCAGCTGATCACAGAACAGTTAGTTGATTGTGAATATAATCGTTGGTTAATAAGCTACCATTTTTTTTCGCTTGGTTGATTTAAGAATGAGTGACTTGAACGAGCAAGTTGCAGTGAAATTTTGTGTTAAGCTCGGCAAATCATAACAGGTGGTGTTATAACAAGTTCGTTCCAATGTGGATGTTGACATTGTTATTTGATGCATAGGGCGTCCATCACGTATCACGCCCACAAGTACCTTTCCCAAGGCTCTACAGTGAACCAATAAATCAACATTACTAATTGAAGTACTGAAACGTCTACGATACGCTATCTGGCAGATTTTTCAGAATTTTTAAATATTTATTACTATTAACACAATATTTTTTATTGAATTTAAAAATATAGTACATTTCCCTATTGCGTATATGTAAGGTGTCTGATATCTGCCCAGCATGGGTATAATCCAGTAATTTGTCTACAAGTATTTGTATACATTAAAAATGTTGTTAAAAAGATTTACTGGTTAAAAATATATAAGCAAACAAAAATTGGAGAGACATCTGCAGGCGTCTTCTAGTAAGTAATAAAGCTCGATAGAGCCTTACCCTACACCAATAAAGATTGATTGCCAAAAATGCTTAAGAATCTTCTCAACAGATGTCACCAGAGAGAAAAAATGATAAAAATGGCGAAAAACAATCTCAAGTGTGAAAGGTTCTGTACAAATTCAATAAATATAGTAGTTTGTTATATATGGTTATCAGACGATGGGTGGAATGGGGAATGTTGTAGTACATCAAGTGCCACTTAACCCAGTTAATGACAGGTCATAAGCCAGTAAACGCCTAAATAACCAACATTCGTTTCCAGAGTTTCTCTGTCCCTGTTGGGATATCAATAATAAGTAAATCTTTGAAATTTTACATAGTATGATATTCGCACATATTGCAATTTGTAAAATTTATTTTCAATAGTCTTAGCAACTTGAGTCTGAAAATAGAAAACTGTAAGTGCTCGATTGTTTTTTGTATAATCTAAAATAACAGCTCTTATTGAAAAGCCGTGTACGTTATATAAAGACGTCTTTTAGTTCCAGAGAGTATTCTACAAAGTTCTACTCTTCCTTTACAAAAATCTAGAGAAAAAGTGGTAAATTTATTCACTACTTCATACTTGCCTTACATGAATTGTACTTGAGTGTACGTGTACACAATGCAAAGGGTTTATTGGGGTAGAAAATTTAAAGCAGTTAAACCGAAGAACTCGCATTTTAGTAAAAACAAATTAGTAGTAAAGCTTATGACCTGTCATTGGCTGGGTTAAGTGGCCACTTAATGTATTACAACATTCCCTATTCCTACGCAGAATCACGAATACGAGTTCGATATATTTACAAATTTTCGAAATTTGTGTTATACGGTGATCAGATGATGGGCGGATGGGGAATGCTGTAATATACTTAACCCAGCCAAGCTTTTGAGTCCTAGTAACGTATCCAAATAAAAATTGTCATAATCATGGAACTAGGAATCGTAAAGATTTTAGTGTTGTTTTTGACGTGATAACGTCTAATAAATCGATAAACGCCGGCTGCACACACGAAAAAGCATGACTCATTGTCACGTTCCGCCTGAGCCGAGTGTGCAAGCGAGAGCGCGGAACAAGCGATAGAGAGGCACGATCGGCCTAAGCGTTCGGTTTGTGACGCATCTATCTCTCTTCCACTCCATCGGCCAATGCGTCCGAGTAAAAGAGAGACAGCAGCAGCACACAAGCTACAAAGTGAAAGTGAAATTAACGAGTGCAAAAAAAATTATAATTTATGGAAAAAAAAATAATTTTCAATTAACTCCTGCTTTGTATTATACAAAATAATGATAATTCAGTAATAATATTTCAATTCAATTCATAAAAGTATGCTATTTTTCATCAATGTTTTCTTATGACGTTATCACGTAAAATTATCGTCCGTAAACCGTCTTTACAGACAACCAAAGGTTTTTTTTGTTCTACATTTTTATTTAGCAATAAAAAATAATTGTACAGCTAGTTAAATTCATTTTTTTCTTCTAAATATTTCACTACTAAATTAATGCAGTGATTTCAAAATGCAGATTACCAAGGTAGAAGTAAATCGAGGTAGAAGTAGCCAAAGCGTAGTAATCTAATCCAAGTACCACATTGGAAAACTAGATTAGGGCAGAGTCCAACTTACTATATGGCACCAAAATTGTTTGATGAGGTTAAGGAGGCTTCCAGCATGAATAATAATATACTAAAAAGAAGTGCTTAAACATGGGTTACAGATAATGATATAAATAATACATAGTATTGTATTTTAAAGTTTTTATGTTATGTGTATGTACATACTTTAATATTAAATCTATTTATTTATTTATTTTTATTCATATATTTATTTACAAAACCAACACAATCGTTACAGAACATAATTTTGAGTAGTAAAATTTATTTTTAATTTTGGTTTTTTAAAATGGGAGTTACATTTATTTTTTACCTTGCTTATGATGTAAAAGGTTTATAGTAACAGTTGAAGTTATATATACACACATATACAGTGATAATAAGAAAGGATGGGAAAAGGGGGGTAAGGAAGAATAGCAGGATGTTTGAAAAATAATATGGGGGGATTTACAAAAAGGAAAGCCCATAAAAAATGAAAAATACAAGAAAAACAGATAAAATTTTGAAAATAATTTCCATGTAAGTATAACCCACGCACGGCACCCACAGGCGATGCCTATGTGGTGTGGTATTCATTTCTGCCGTTTTCTCTATTATATCTACTATATATTTAAATATGTAATAATATTGTATATTTATTCACGTTAACTGAAATGGAAAGATTTAACAATTTAAATAAAAAAATAAAGATAAAAGAGACAAAATATTTTTTAGGGACACAAGAAATATTGAGAAAATTATTAATGAATAATACACTACTACTAATCTCCCTTCTCTGCACCCAATGGTGCATAGGGCACTGCATCGGTACACCAAGTGCAGTGATTCTTAATCATTTTATTACATTATAATACACTAACCGGAATGTTAAATAGACGTGCAAATTAATGTTTATCAAAACAATTTGACATCTCTACAGAGACGAGAAGTTTGGAAGGGAATATGAATATCTAGGCGTTTACAGGGCTTATGACCTGCCATTGGCTGGGTTAGGTGGCCACTTGATGTATTACAACATTCCCCATTTCACCTAGTATTTAATATCCATATCTGCCAATTATCAAGACTTGTATATATACAGTGAAATAACGCGACGCTTCACGCAAAGCACGCAAAGATTTCTGCTAAAATGCTTGGCAATTATCTCAATGGATGACAGAGTGTTTACATGTAAAGCGTCGCGCCATTTCACTGTATATAATTCAAGTTCTGATAATTGGCTGATATGGATATCAAGTACTAGGTGAAATGGGGAATGTTATAATACAACCCAGCCAATGACAGGTCACATATTCCCTTCCAAACTTCTCGTCTCTGTTGAGATGTCAAATTGTAATTATTAGCCCGTAATGGGTGAAATCCAGTTTTTGTCTACATGTATTTGGACACACTCAAAATGTTGTTTATCAAAACAGTTTTGCTGGTACACCTATATTAATTGGCAACAATACTGGCGTGCCTGGCATATTATGAAGATTTATTAGTGACCAGGATACAAACATAAAAAGGAACTTTCAAACATAAAAAGGTCAGTGTTTCTTTTCTGTTAAAAAACCTACTCAATACCAATACGGACATATTTCATCGCCGTATCCTTATTTATTATTTCTGAACGAAACCCTTAGCATGGAATAAAGAGGAAAAATATTTTTCATTAAACGTGGCAGAATAAACAGAGAGCCAAATAAACACAAAAAATAAATCATCCAGGAAAAATAATGATCCTGAGGGACATCGAGCGAAATATAAACGACCTCCTTCAACATCCCACACAGAAATAAAAACACACACAGATCGGAGAAAAATAGCACGTAACACTTTCTCCTATCCAAAACCAATGGTGCATAGGGCACTGCATTGGTAGACAATGTGCAGTAGATTATCTGGACCATTTACTCCACGTAAGCCGGATGAATTTTAACCAGTGCACATAGAGGTTTTTGACAAATCTAGCCGGTCAGAAGTCTTTTTTGTAAAACTTGCCGTAATTAAAAAAAGAATTATTTCCTAGCAATGTCAAAGGATTTACTGAACATAGGACTCCCCCTACCCGGGACCTACAATAACGTCCCGCACTAGCATTTCACTTTGAAGTTGATCGTCTCAGGAAGTGCATGTATTTTTTATCGGTGTTCCTTGTGCAACAGTTCAGTTTGAAAATTATTTTTAAAAATAAGTGGCTCTAATTTTACCAAAAAAAGTTATGGATATTGATAATGCAGATAAGACAGCATATATTTAAAATAGTTTTGATTTTGTTTCTTAGAATTATAATATTGTTATTCCGTATCGAAAATGTTTGTTTTTATTTAGGTTTTTTATTTTACATTTCTGATATTTCCGAGAGTGTAAGTTGTACGATTTCGTGCTATTTCGCTACATTTCTTATTTTACCATAGAGAATAAAGCTTCGACAATAGAATAAAAAAGAAATTAGCCGTCGATTTTCGCCGTTTTTTGCTTTGTAGGTCATCAAATAAAAAACAGCAGATTTTTAAAAATATTAAAAATTAAAATTAGTTTTGATTAAAAAATGATTATAATTTATTTTAGGGTTACCAGGTGTCTCCAACGTCATAACCATGACTCGGAAATTTTTGTTTGATAAAATGCAGGAGCAAAATTTATCAAGTTTCGAAAAAAAAAAATGAAATACCTGGAAAATTTTTTTTATTGGCAACAAAAACTACTCTAATGATCACATTAAGAGCATTAAGCGCAAGTTTGCAACTTTAAAGTTTCAATTAAAGAAAAGATGGGTTAAAGTTCATAAAAAAGAAGACTTGTTCTTAAAAAAAAAAACGCGGAATGGTTGAAAGGATGTGTTTCCATTCCCAAAATGTCCTCAATGTATATATTTTTTAATTTAATAAATACCTGGTAAAACTCAATCCAGTATTTTTAATTATTTACTAATGTACCCTACCTCCTTCAATATACCTTGTAGCTGAGTACCTAATATGTGACCCTTTCAAAACAATAAAATAAAATTGATTTCCATTATCCTTTGTCAACAGTATTAAGACAAAACTTCTTTCTGTTCAAAATTAGCACAGCTTGATAGCTTGATTTATCATCATCATCATCATTTCATATCCGCTTCCTATGTGAAGCATATGGATTCCACAAACCGCCTTCAAGCCAAGCGATCGGCCGCCAGTTCTCGTGCATCTTCCTAAAGTCAGGTCCACGTCCCGTAGCTCTGACGCTATGCATCCTAAAATACTTTTTACATCATAAAACAATGGAAAATCTCATTAAGAATAATAATAACTAATAAAATAATTTTTGGCCGGCTAGATTGATCAAAAACCTCTATGTGCAGCGTTGATCATAAAATTACACTAGGTACTTATTTCCCTCATCCGCACCCAGTGGTCCATTGGTATACTAATTGGGTTCTTCCCGATTTTTGTTTTTTTATTAAAAAAAATGATTGAAAAATTACAATATCAAGGGATTTAAAAAAAAAAAATTTACGAATTAATTTTCTAGCGCGGTTTGAATTAACACTTTTTCAAATCGCTCGCAAAATCCTCCATTTGGCGCGCATGCGGTGTGACGTCACAGCAATATATGCGCTCACTACGGAATGAATTTCTCTCCTTTCACGGTAGACGGGTATGACGTCATTAGCCAATAACAGGCGTTAAAAATCATTCGTATTTTCGTGTTTTTAAAACATAAATTTATAAATGAAAACAAAATTTTTAATCATTGTGTTTTATATCGTTGGAATTGTAAAAATATACTTTAAATATTTATAACGTTTTCAAGAATATTTGTGCTATCGGGAAGAACCCTATTGTAGCGAATCTTGGTCATTTTTATTACATGAAAGCAAGATGATTAGTCTTACGCTTCAGAGCTAGTCGAGATCACCAATTTAATTAATTTAAAAAAACATATGTATTTTTTTTTGGTTTTGGCCAAGCACTCGATCACTATTCTTCCCCACCCACCCTACTCACCTGACCTTGCTTCTTCTGACTTTTTCTTATTCTTAAAAATAAAAAGACATTTGAAAGGAAAAATATATTGAGTCGATCGCCGACATTAAGATAAATGCGACGAAGGAGCTGATGGGCATACCAAAAGAAGCGTTCTAGGACTTTTTCCAAAATTGGAAACACCGTTAGGATAAGTGTGTGTGTAGAAGGTTACTTTGAAGAAGACTTATAAACTCCTTAATAAAGTACATTTTGTGTTATGACTTTATTTATTTATTTATTTATTTATTCACGCCCATGGGGCTTTTACAAAACAAATGTAAGTATCAGTACCAAAGCGACGCATGTACATACAAAATTTAACATAATAATACAGACATACATAATATGATTTTAAGATAAAGCAAAAGAAAAACAATAAAATAAAATTATAATAATAACTATAGTAAAATTATAATAAAAACTATTAAAAAAAAAACAAAAAATCTATGGACAGTCAATCGAACAGGGATCACTTTTTCAGTGATACACAGTAATGTCGTTAATATTGATTATTATCTTATGGTACAGTGTAAGAAATATTTTATTTAAGGAAATATTTTGTAAGGTTATGTTTAATCTGCATTTCATTGGTGTGGAAGATAGTTTATGAATTAATTGAACAGGCAACGGATTTTTTTTTCTTCTTCTCGGATAAGCTTTTATAAGTACCTACGGCAGATTGAGTAAAAATCCACACATTTTTATTAAAATACTTTTTATTTTAAAAGGTTTTTTTAATGCATTGTATTGATTTTACTAAATAAATTATATTTTTTAACAATTTGCAAAAATTTCTCGGAAAACATCAACTTCTTACTTAATTTTCTCGAAAACACTGTGTCAAAAAAAATACATTCTTCAAAATCGACTCCAAATATGACGTAGATTCACTAGTTTCCCGCTTGTACATCGAGTTTTTTTACACCATGTACATATATATCTTATATTGACCCATATGGAAATCTAACCCCGGATTTCTATATGGTAGCTCAACACGTTAGCCACTGCAGCACGAGGTAGTTGCACGTAAATAACGAATTAATATAAGAAGGTGCGTACCGATGTAGGCGTGTATCATCATCTTTTCATATCGGCTCTCAATGTGGAGCATATGTCTTCCACAAACTCCCTCCAAGCCGAGCGATCTGCCTCCGTGCATCCTCCCAAGTCAGGTCTAAGCCCCGTAGTTCTGACGAAAACTGCAGATGGATTGCCAACAATTGAATTGATGAGGGCTTGATGTTTTTACAGCAGCCGATCGCTTGGCTTGAAGTCAGTTTGAGTAGTCCATATGCTCCACATAGGGAGCAGATATGGTATTATGATGATAATGTAGGGATACGAATTACATACATGCGTACTTATTACCATAGAAAATCATGTTGATCTTTAGTCATGTTTATCTGTACGGTTTGAAGGTTTCACTACACAAAAAATGTGGTTAAAATTGTAAAACTTTTAGACATTTCCTATTACATTACATAATATTATGTTATTCACAAGACGCTAACGTTATAACTAAATATATTTTTTGTTTATACTTGGTATTATATTTTATTATTTGCCAAATAACTTCATTTTTATAAACAACATTTTGAGTGTGTCCAAATACTTGTAGACAAAAACTGGATTTCTCGTCTCTGTTGAGATGTCAAATTGTAACTTTATTTTTGTTTATATTTTGAATGATATTTTATTATCTACTAAAAAACTTACTTTTGTTTATATTTTGTATTATATTCTATAATCTACTAAATAACTTTATTATTGTTTTTAATATATATTTTAAAAATATTTTGCATCATACTCTATTACTTACTAAATAAATAAAAAAAATTGTAAATTAAAAAATATGTTTTTTTTTATTTTTTATATTTATATATATATACATATAATTAAAAAAGAAATGATAATCTTAAGAGAATTATTAATTAAAAAGGTTGATAACGCCTGTTTTAGTTTGATATTTACAGTGTTGTATAGGTATTTGTATACTTTGCAACAGTGTTTTTTTCCTTTTTATAATATGTATAAACTTATTCCTCTATGTTTCACTGTTATTATTTTAATGAATTCTGTAAAAGCCAATTGCGCCGTCTATAAATAAATCAATAAATAAATATGTAAATATATAAATTTGTGGATGCTGCATTCGTTTAAGGTTCAAAGTAAAATAAATAAAAAAATATCTTTCAATCTTCTATCTCAAAAAGTAATTTTAATTGGGGAACTTCTATTATAACTTCAAACGGAGATTCAAATTTAAAATATCGATCAAAATATTATCAAAAATGGACGAGGAAGTTTCTGTTCACCTGATTAATGTATGTTTCAAGGTGATAAGTGGACGTTTACTCTCACATTGAGTTACTCCATCAGGAAATGATATAACATTACACTTAACTGAATGTTTTGGTCGAAAAATCAATCTTAGTTGAGATCTAATACTATAATATATTTATGTTCTTATTTTTATAGCAAGGCGTTCACCATATTTATTCAAATTTATAGACAATTTTTCACGATTATGACCATAGGCTGAGTAGCGCAAACTTATTACAACTTATTATAACCTTCTTATCGCCTTCTTATTCTTCTTCTTTCGTTTGCTACTATGTGGAGCGTGTGGACATCACTAGATCCATCCAGCAGACCCTGTCACCAGCCAGCTCTCCCGCCTCCTCCCACGTCAGGCCCGCATCCATCAGCTCCGCCGAATACATACGTAGGATGGTCATGGACGGTTTGCCAGGACGGCGGTATCCTCTTTCTCTTTATTTATCGTCTCCTGCGTTTAAATATTTAGATCTCCCAACACATACACCACACTCCACACACATACAACAACACAACATACATATGACATAGCAAAACCACTTTGTATACTATTGTTTGCTCACTTCACGTCTTCAGAAATTTGTCTTGTACATTGTGCTGTCCACGTAATTGGTGTTATGTTGTATATATTACCTTAAATGGTTCTTAGTTCATTAAAATATAAATAAATGACTTTTTAGCCTCTTTGGGCGTATTTATTAACAGGACTGCAAGAAACATTATAACCTAGTCTAAAACAATTTTAAAATATTCGACAATGATTTTGGAAATAGCATGATGGTTAGTTAGTTAGCTAGATAAATAGAACAACATTACATAATACCAAAGAGTAGGAAGAGTCTCTTATTGCTGTATTATCTCGCCGATAATAATCAAACTCCAAGCATCCGTCTTGTGGGGCGAGCGTCTTAGCCACTAAATTACGGAGGCCGCAATTACCTCTTAAGTCTGTTTTTAAAATAAATAATATATATTTAATTAATACCCCGAACATTTACAGCTTCTTTGGTAGTGATAACGTTTTTCTTACTCAATATCTCCTCCATTACCCTTATTCGTACCGATGGTGCATAGAGCACTGCATTGGTTCGCCGATTGCAGTGTATCTTGATCATTTATTATATTATGATGAAAAAAATAACCAGTGTAAAAAGTAAAGATCGGTATGCGAGCATGAAAAGATTCATGAATGTGGATGTAGCAAGATAAATAGGAGCCAAGTGGTGTGGCGTTCTCTGCTTTCTCGTAGACTTTTCAGTAAAATGGCGATATGGTTTGTACAAAAAGTATGGGTTCAAATAAAATTATTTTGATTAATAAACAAAACCATTATTAACCTGCGAAATATTCGAATGATTAATAATATTATTTAAAATGTATAAATATTGTATTGATAAAGAAAATACCTGTCCCTTTGAATCTTTAAAAATAAGTGTTAGGTGAAAAAATCTTGATTCTTCAAAACATTTAAACGTTTGAATGTCTTCCTATAAAACTCCTCTGTTCCGATATAAAACGCTTTGTCAGGTATACATTATACGAGTATATACAAATATCTTATCAAAGTCTGTGGAGTCCATATGCCCACATGACAGATAATGGGCGAAACATACTATTTGAAATAATGCATTTTCATTACTAAAAATAAATTAACTTTGTTGGATAAAATTTTTATAAAAAATCTAATTATTGAAAGTCTCATTCATTAATTGTCGTGATAACAACAGTCAGAAGAAGTTATTATACAAATTACAAATTTACTTTAAAACGGTTAAATTTATTGGTATAACAAAACACAACATCATAACATATTTATGTTTAATTTTCAACAAAATTCGTAAATGAAGTGCTTAGGGTAGGTACTGAAATTAAAAATTTAATACCGTTTCCTTATTTTTTATAACTACTACTCAATATAATTTCGCTCGAGTATGAATCTCTGATTGCACCATCATTATCAATACTCACTTTGCTGTCAGCTGTCAAAAAGAATACACGCATTCTCGCGCAGTTCTATTTGGTAAGTTTTTTAAACTAGTTTTTACTATGCGTTTCCTTTAATTTATCATGTAAAATGTTAAAAAATATCTATTTTATACCCATAAAACTAATATTCGTTTATTTATATCGCGTTTGTGTAGTCCTGGCGGCGATTTGGTTAGGGAATCAGTGCTTGCGACCCTATTTAATTTTATAAACTAGATTTTCATAAGTTCTTTTACATTTAGTAGTTTCGTTACATTTTAGTGTTTGTTTAGAGCATAATAAAACACTATTCAAATTAAACCCTCTAATTTATTACACAGATTCATAATTTATTCTCGCTTCGCTGTCAAACATAATATACATCTTCCTGGGCAAATTCTTTATTAAATATGTAAAATGTGAAAAGTAATAAATTTATATAGGTACAAATGATTAAATTTGGTTACAAATATCTAAGTATTCTCAAATTTTAAATCGTACTTAAATTTTACAAATAACATTGAATGGCAAAAAAAAAAAAACAAAAAAAAATAAAGTCGATTCTTATGAGAAATGATTTGGTAACGCATTAGGACTTCCCTAATCGATACATAATCGAGCTGTCAAAAGTAAAATAAACGCTTGGAAATACTATAGTTTTGATTATGTTTTTCGCTTTATTAAAGTAGTAAATAATGGATTTATATATTTATGAAACAAATTAACGTTTCATTATTGCGAGTAAGGGTAGAGTGCAGACGTGGTATTGGAGTTTTTCTTTAATTGAACGGGAAGTCGGGGTTGCATGCGACTCTATCGACATTTTTATGAATGATTACTTTGTTTTCAATTAATTTTTTTTTTATTAAATGTACAAATAAGTAAACAGTAAAGACCAAATTAACCAATAATGCTAGTATCACTTATCGCAGTAAAATAAAGCATATATGGCGGCCTCCGTAGCGTAGTGGCTAAGACGCTGGACTCACGATATGGAGGTTCCGGGTTCGATTCCCCGATGAGAAACTAAAAAAAAATCAAAAGTGATTTTTCCAAGCCTGGGTGTTTGTGACGTTGTTCCCCTCTGTAATTGGGCCTCCTGGCCTGTTGAGGTGGTTAACAAAATAAATAAATATATTACAATTTGACATCTCAACAGAGACGAGAAGTTTGGAAGGGAATATGGATACCTAGGCGAGTACAGGGCTTATAACCTGTCGTTGGCTGGGTTAAGTGGCCACGTGATGTATTACAACATTCCCAATTTCACCTTGTATTTGATATCCATATCTGCCAATATCTGAAATGGGGAATGTTGTAATACATCAAGTGGCCACACTTAACCCAGCCACTGACAGGTCATAAGCCCTGTAAACGCCTAGATATCCATATTACCTTCCAAACTTCTCGTCTCTGTTGAGATGACAAATTGTAATATATTTATTCACACACTCACACTCAAAATGTTGTTTATACAGTATGTATTTTTATATATGGGAACGGAAAATTTTCGCGATTCGCCCTATTATCTGGGTGGAATTCAACACTGGGGCTAATTGAACATTTTCATAGACATGCACATTTGTTTCTTCGATAACTTTTAATTGGTTTTTAGTAATGGTTCTTGGCGATCATAAACACTCTTTTTGTACCATAGTTGCGTTGATTTTCATGTTGTTATTAGTACATAAATTTTACGGTAACGAATCTTAGTGACTTATGGAAGTTGCCGATTTTGCATCTTATGGCCACATACACAGTTGATTATGAGAACGTGTTGACACATTAATAAAATGTACATGTACGTACAGAGTAAATAAATTTGAGTTGTAGTTTTGTGATTATGTTTCATGCCGTCCCGTGAAAAGCAGTTTACCTTGCTACTTAGGAAAAGTGTGTCTGACACCGCGCCCTAGAGAAATTCTGTACTTTATATATTACGTACAATCATTTACTAGAATATCGTAAAGATATAATATGTAGTTTCTGACTGTTCAGTGATAATTGATTATTATTAATTATTTGGTTTTGAACTCTTGTTTTAACTACTTTTGAATAAGTAGTTTAAAAGAAAAGTGTGTTTTTATTTCATAATTAACAGAAAGTGGGTGCTACAAACATCGAGTAAAAATTATACGTAGTTTATAAGTAATTAAATATTTAAATTTTATTAAATATTTGCGAATGAGTGATGAAAGAACGGCTAAAAGAAGTTTAAATGCAAGTGTGCCTGGATGTAGAAGCCAAGGAAGGCCGAAAAAGACATGGCATGACCAAGTACAAGTACTTGAAAGTGGACATGTGAAAAGTCGGAATAATCGGCGTATGTGCATGAGAAGATGTATGAATGTAGAGGAAGCAAAGGAAGTATGTCAGGACAGAGCGGTATGGCGTTCTATCCTCTCTGCTTACCCCTACGGGGAAATGTCGTGATGGTTAGTTAGTTTTTTTTTTGGAATATTTAGAAAAAAATTGTATTAAACTGGCAGAATGTTTTTTTTACGGCTTAGTAAAAATATACAAACAAACAATTACAATAATGTAAGATGATCATTCTTACTTCTTACACTTCAGCACCACTCCAAGGTATTACACACGAAATATTAATTTGAAAATCACCGTAAATGGTTTCACAATAGAAAAAAGCTTATTTTTTTATAAACCACATAATTTTTTATAAAAAAACTCTTCGTTTATTCTTATGAGTTTGGTTTCAGGAAAAACAATATGGATCAAAAAGAAGTCATGTATGCTTCGCTTAGGGGGAGGAAACAAATTCATATGCCATGCGACATGGACGACTTAATAACATCCATTGCAAATATATCTCTGGAAGAAGCTGTGGAACCTGAATACAACTTTTCTATGGATACTGAAGACGATCTAACATCTTTAATTGAAGAGGAATCTGTGAGTGAAGATGATTTCATGTAAGTTGGACTGCTGTATGTTAACCCTTTTTCAGTATTATCATCTCAAATCGGAGGCCGAAAAATTAAAACTGGTTATGTGCTTTAGACACCTCAAAAATCCGAATACAGCAAAAAAAACTCTCGTTCGTACCCCGGCTGAAAAGAAAAAACGTGAAACACGGTATTCACGCATAATTGTCATAAGTTTTTGTAATAATGTGTTTATTAAAATATGAAATGCATATTTGAAATATCTCAGAATTTTTAAATTTAAAAAAATGCCAAAGTACTGGGATTAAATTTTATATTGTTGATTCTTAAATAATCTGATTTCTTAAATGAATAGTTTAACCTGAAATTTCGCCCAGCGAAGTAACTATTCACAAAAATATGTAAACCTTCAGTTACTGTATTATAAGTAAATTATAACACATTATTACACATTGCTACGTTATTTTTGTAATAACAGAATTAAACGTTTTTTTAAATTTGTTTGTTCCAGATCACCAGAGAATATACAGTGCATCCGATATTTTTTCCTCATCTCATATTTTATTTTTATAACCATGATAATTCTTTACTAGAACGTAAAGATAATTTAAGACTTGAATTTCAAGAAGATTATAATTTTAGTCATGTTCCTTGACGCTGCATTCCAGGGAATTAATAGTTTTATTTTTGTTTTTTTTTGTAATGATTGGACGATTGGTAATCGACCTATTCATTGAAATTGGGATCATTATTTAACCCATCATCGCCTTTTTTTTGACGTAATAACCCAAAATAACAAATTTACCCCATCATTTCGGGGTCTTAAAATAAAAATCTCCGTGTTATGAAGATTGTAAACTTTCCTAAAAACTTGTTTTCTGATTTAATTTGCGCAGTAGCGTGCTTCGCGATCCTGAGTTTTTATTATTGTAACTTTTGTGGCTTTTTAGAAACCCTATAAAGTATTAATTTTTTTTCCAATAAAATCGTTTTATCACAACGGTTATTCGCATTTCGAAAGTTAATTCGTTTTGATGCTTTAAGGAATATTTCTATAACTCAGACACCATTATGGTGGTAGGGTTTATTTGTTGATAATGACTTTTTGTATAACCTCTTTCAAGGAATTGGTTAAACTACCAACAATCTTGTTTATATAGGTAAGATGAAATCTACCTAAAAGCAATCAATTTAAAATCCTGAAAGCCTTACTAAAAAATAAATACATTGTTTTTTCCTTTAAAGCAGTAAGTTTTAATCTAATATATTCTTAAGAAAAAAGTTCTTATACTTTTTTTCTAAAAATAATGAATTATTTTTGTTTCATAATTTTTTTGAATAATTGGCTTTGGTACTATTCGACAAATAAATACTTCAAATAGGTGTTTAAATAAATAGCAATAAGCTATAAATTTTTTAAAATCCAATCATTACGTTTTTTTTCGAATAACTTTTTATTTTTGGCCATAAAAAATGTATAAGTTCAATATTAATTTAAAGAAGACAAATACCTTATTCTAATAAATACAGGTATCTAAGTAGAAGTGTAAACCAAAGGTACCTTGCAAAAGGTATGGTAGTGCATATGGCCTATTACGACATGAAGATTACAAAATATCATAATTAGGTTTGGCCAAAAATGTGTATAATGCTGTTTAATACGAAGTCCGTTATAATTTAAAAATATATAATGCAAAACATATAAAGATAAATAAAAATAAAATATATATATTAATGGCTAAAATATATAATATCAATATATATAATATAAATTATTTAATATATATATATAATAAATATAATAAATATATATATATAACGTAAAGATCATCGATCAACTGCTATATTAATAAGCTGTTTTTTCTACACATTAAAATTTAACGAAAAAAATATCATATAAATGAAAGTAAAAGGATGTCGATAACCAGGAATTCTACCCTAGCACAATTTGCACGTGATCCCCGTATGTCTACTGTTTTCTACTCTGTGAATAGAGTATAGCGTAGCAAGGGCTTGTAACATTTCCGCCACTAATTTATAGTTTCAATATTATTTTATTAGGGCTGCATATTTATACAAATAATAAATATAGTATGTGCAAATTAATATAAGAATGCTTGATTTCGTTAGACAAGGCTTCTTTGACCATAAGTAGTGCGTATTTTTGGTGGTTTTGAAATAATTATAGCAGTGTGCCGCGTTATAATTTGAATTTAAATTATTTATGCGTTTTTCATTTTTTTTCATTGTATATTTAACTTTGCCATATTGAAAATTAAATAATTCAGCTAGTATTATTGATATTAGGATTTAATGTAGGCTATAATTATTATAAAAATGTTAAATGTTTCCCTTGGTACACGAGATATCCCAGCGAGTGAACATTGTTATGTATATATTTTTAAAAACTTACAAATGTCAAATTAATAAAAAGATAAATATGTAGAAAACCTTGTGCCTAGTATTTTCTCACAGAATTTTTTTATACATATATAATACAATAAAAAAAGAAACATTTGAGCCCTTATTATATACTGAATTATTTTAATTTTGGGTTACTAATCCGGAGAATAATAAATAAGAATTTAATGATATCAACGAAATTTAATCAAGTCTTTAAGCAACCTAATTCGATTTCAGAGATCAGTTAGTGTTTCTGGGTAAGGAAATATATAATTAATAATACTATCTTACGTTCATATATTAATGTTGACATAAATTACAATGCTGATGAAATATCGATCTATGCATGAAGATTAAAGGAACTACAATACTAAACGGTCTTATTATTATTTTGGGATGAGCCTTTAATCGTAGTTCAAAGGATGATTAAAATACATTAGTAATTAATAAACCTATTGAGCTTTCAGTAATTATCGCTTGAAACGAAAATCAATACTTCACTCCGACTTGTAAATCTATGCAGGTATAACATTTTGCTATAAGTATACATACTCACAAGTGAACATTATAAAAAAACCTATCTATTAGATAAATACAAATATCATAATTTTGCCTATCAACATTATCTGAGAACTTTAAACAACAAACTAATAACTAAATAAATATTTGAATAATTATTGCGGAAATAGGAATATAATTTGATATTTTCGGTATCCGAATAATTATTCCTATTTTATCTAAAAGTTAAATAAGTAAAATTCTTAAGAGATTATAGGAATTTCAAATTATTAATTCATCATTATCATCATACCATATCCGCTCCCTGTGTGGAGCATATGGAATCCACAAACTGCCTCCAGGCCAAGCGATCGGCCGACAGCTCACGTGCATCCTCCCAAGTCAAGTCCACGTCCCGCAGCTCTGACGCAAACTGCCGACGACTTGTCAACAGTGGACGACCAGGACGCCGAGAACCTGATGCCTTCTAAAATAGGCAAGCATGGTTGCATCTCTCGTGTGGCATACGTAGTATATGGCCTAGCCAGCCGAACTCCTTCGCCGGATGACAGTAGATACCAAGGGTGCCTCACCTCTGTGTTCCTTACAAAGTCAAACCACCGCACACCTAAAATTCTTCTAATACGCCCTCTAATTCCAGCACTCAGAAGACTGCTATCTTGGGCCCTGGTTAGGTGCCACGATTCGCAGCCATAGAGAAGAACAGGTGTGATGCAGGAGTTATAATTAATTATGGTACTTATAATAATTAGAGAAATTCGTTTAAGCTCTTGCCATTGTCGTCCACAATCTCAGTTGGATATCTTTACAAGCGTTCTTTCAAAATATTTATGTGGCATTTACGGCAAACATAAAACATTACTTTACGTGTATCAACGTTTTCATCTGCCACAGTCATACGGACATAATATAAATTTAAATAAATAGGCCCTACCCACGCAGAATCAAATTTATATTTTATTTCTTCGAAATGGATACCCAACCCTTAATCTATTTTGTCAAATTAAATCCTCCCTTATATAATAACTCGATTAGGAACAAAATGTACTCATTTTATGTAGATACTTACTGTAACCAGACAACGTTGATAAATCCGAAAATAAAATAATACAGCATAGTCTAAAATACGTATTTGTAATATCAGCTTACACGATCTTTTATATGATCTTATGCGGTATCAAAAGCATATTTATAAACTTACAGCGCTTTAGTAAATTTACATAATATGTTTTGTTGACAAAAAATAATATTTTGACGTAAACAATATTGCATCATTATCATCATTCCATACCAGCTTCATAAGAGTAAGTTACATATCAGCTCCGTTATGCCTTCCTTTAAGTCAGGTCAACTTCCCGTAGTTCAGACGCAAACTGCCGATAAAACAATTGCCACAAATAAAAAATCATATCATAAATTTTGTTGTATTGATGCTTTTATCAACATTTCATTCATTGGGCACGCGGAGCAAATTATTCCACAAACTTTTAATGTTGTTTTCTTGTTATTATTGGGGAGTGATATACATGCCTACTCTTCCAAGTTGTATAATTTAACATTTTTTTTTATTAAAAAAAAAATATATTGTAAGAAATACGTTTACAGTAGTCTTTATAAAACTAACAAAAGTTTTGTTATAAGGTTCTACAGTATATAAAAATAAAAACAAAACTAAACAAAACGAATTACAAAAAATTAAGAAAAAAAAAAAATATATATATATATATTTTATATATATACACATACATACATATATGCACGTGCAAACATGCCTACATACATACATTTTAACATTCTCTCTTCTTTTTTATTATAGATATTTAACAATTAAGCACAAATCAATAATAATTAATCAGCCTGAATTTATAAAACCCTCTCTGTCAGCCATTCCTTTAAAATTTTAACCTTTTCCTTAAATTTGACACAATCCAAGAAACTCTTAGGTAGCATATTAAAAATACAAGGCACTGCATGATGAAGGGTCCGTTTTCCATATTTGTTATTGTGTTTAGGAACCACGAGCCCCCCTTCTTTCATCAGTCTTGTTCCACATTTGTGTTTTATGACATGATAATATGTATATTTGATTGCCAAGTAGGGTTATGAGGGAGAATTTTAGGAACGTTCAACCGAAAAATATAAGTATTTTAGGTAAAATAAAGATCACTGCAAAATATTATTGAAAATAACTAACTAACAAACCATCACGCCATTTCCCCGAAGGGGTAGGCAGAGAGGATAGAACGCCACAACACTCTGTCCTAGCACACTTATATTGCTTCCACCACATTCATACATCTTCTCATGCACGTACGTCGATTATTCCGACTTCTTAGATGCCCACTTTCAAGCACTTGTTTTACTTGATCATGCCATGTCTTTCTCGGCCTTTGTCGATTTCTGCATCTAGGCACAGTCGCATCATAATTTTTATTAGCCGTTCTTTCATCATCCATTCGCTCTACTTGACCGAACCATCGTAAAAGACCTTTCTTAATTTTGTCGATAATGCTTATCTCAGCCTTGCACTCTGCTCTAATTTCGACATTTGTACACCTATCATACATAGTCTTACCACACATTCGCCTGCGAGATCGCATTTCAACTGCATTCAATCTACTTTCATCCTTCGTTTTCCAACACCACGTTTCACTACCATACATAAGGGTTGGTACCAGAACTCCATTATGAACTGCAAATAATGTCATGGAATATTTAAAATCTACATATTTTCTCATAGTACTTCCATTTTCTTCATAGTACTTCCATTTACGCTTTTCTCCAGCAATATTCATGGTGTTCGATTTCCCATAATTCTACGTGACATAAATGTAGGAACGTCTATTAAAGCTTCCATTTTCAGGCTTCAATTTAACGTCTATTTGCAGAATATGCATTATGCATGCAACAAGTACGATTTGCAATTGAAGGGTTCAAAGCTACGTGTTGCATGTTAAAGATTCTGAAGCCACAAGATTTATATTAAACGTTACATTAAATTTTAATATACCCACACATCAATTCCTTTAAATTAAAAAAAATAATAAATGTAAAACGTGTATATGTAATGTCATATTATATTATTTGTCTTAATAAAATGCTTTTGTTTGTTAGTACATTTTTATTTAGCTATAAAAAAATTCTTACAGCTAATATAATACATTTTGTTAAATCTTAATATTTATAACTGATCACAAAGATGCTTTTTATGATTCAATAGGTATACACTGATTTTAAATCTCTTAATTTCGTTTATATAGTGCAAGAAATAAAATCTTACGAATATTCCAGCTAGCGGTTCTATTCTAGTTACCATTCCAAATAAAAACCGAATTATTCCTGGTGGAATAAGGTAACTGCAATACGTTATTCTTGATATAACCATAACATAAAATCAACATTTTAGCCAGAAATTTAAATATCTTCTCCTTGGAAAAGTTTCCTCTGGATATGTATAGCCTGCCTAACTATATTTATACAAAATATTATCATTATCATTATTATTATTATCATTAATATTGTTGACAATTCCAATTCGTCGGCAGTTTGCGTCAGAGCTGCGGGACGTGGACTTGACTTGGCAGGATGCACGGGAGCTGGCGGCCGATCGCTTGGCCTAGAGGCAGTTTGTGGATTCCATATGCTCCACATAGGGAGCGGATACGGTATGATGATGACGATGATTATCATTATTGTAAATTTAATACAAAATATTATCCTTGTTCTATTTTTCTCAAGTATCAACATGAGTAATCTGATAAATATTACAAATATTATTACAAAGATTCCTCTTTATAATCATATAAAAAAACCTATATCAAATATCTAGTTCTTGATCTTAACTAGGAAAGACGTTTTATCAAGGCCCGGAAACTTGATGGCTAAACATTATTTATCAGAGTAAATACTTCCACTTGTCCAAAAACCACCTCTCAAATATATATTATAAGGGTTGTTATATTTGGAAACTCTTACACATACCTATAACTCCTCCTTCAGAATAATCTTAAAGAGTCAGCCTCTTATAGAATATAAGAAGCTTACATAGATAGATGACGCTTATATTAATCAAAGGAAAATGAATCACAGCGACAAAGGAATAATAATCAAAAATATTTGAATATCGTGTAAATTGATGGCGTTACCTACGATGTAATAATCTAGTACTATTATTATTATAGTGATTCCTCCAAGAATGTACGTAAAGCTTTACTTCTAATTTTAAATATGTAACAGTTAAGTTTTCGGTTTTAAGAGAAATCATTTATCTGTTTTTTGTCACATTTAATAGTATTGCATAGAAAGAGAGGCTTTATGATTATCGAGTTGGTAGATTTGGTAAAATTTTAGTGTTTCATACATATTTATTCATATTTATAACAAAACCTTGCTTAAATATTTTTTTTAGATCTTTTACTACTAATTTTTCTTACCCAAACCTAATGGTGCATAGGGCATTGGTACACCAATTGCAGTGTATCCTGATCATTTTTGAGCAAAATACCGGTCCATGGTGTCAAATATGAATTTTTCAAATGTGAAAAACACGTTTTCAAATTAATATTTCATATTTACCCGCCGGCAATTGAATCCGCGACCTCATGAATGACAACCGAACTCGCTAGTCAATATAGGCGTTTATCTATATGAATTAATTGAAATTATTTTTAAAGTATTGAAATGCCACGTAGGGGAGGAGTGTGCTAGTTGTATCAAAAAAGTTTTTGAAGTTATACTTCTTTGCGCCCGTTAGACACTTTGGGGTGGGATGTTGGTCGAGAAACCGCGTCACGCTGATTTTTAAGAGAAAATGGCGCTTAAGAGAAAATGGCGCCACAGTCACTGATGCCTGTATCTGATACTTGTTTTGATACAAGTATCGATACTTTTATTGATACTGATATTAAAGCCGGAATTAACAGTACCAAGTTTCAACACCGATAGCGCTGCAAGACAATAACGTTGCTCTTCTATGTTCCCAGTGTTTTTCAGTGAAAATTGTGGTTTTTAAATTCTGAAAATCTTTAAAAAGAAAATAAATAACAATATTATAAATAATAGTGAAAAATCCCATATTAATTATCTAGAATATATGTTAGTTACTTTAGTTATCATAAGCCAATTGTGTCTTTCTTGGAATACAGTACGATTTCTAATGACCAACCAGAAAATGAGCAAGATGAAAGAATGATTATAGAAGAAATAACTGATAATGATAATATAGGTGTATAATATAATAATGAAGTCACGTATAATATATTGAATAATATTGAAAAATGTCTTATATTTCATTTATATATCCTGTCTGTTTGTGTGCGTGAGTGGGTGTATGAGAATGGCCAAAGAAGTATAACTTCCACCGTGTGGTCCGACGCACACCGATTTTTTTTTAATTTTTAGAGACAAGAATAAAGACAATTTGATGTAGCATGTTTTAGCTATCTGAATAAATATCTATATAAGTTAAACAATCCTAAGAATATAAAAAAAAAAATATTCAAGAGGGAATTTTGAGACATCTTTCCCCATACCTGGGGTAAGTTGTCTCAGACATTAAAGTATTTTTTAAAAAACCGGCCGAATTTTAACATAACCAACTTTTGACAACGTAAATTAGTTCTCGCGAATACTCTGGACATCACTTTTTTGTAGTAGCGAGTTATTGTTCGATAATTTATATTTTAATCTTTGTCTACGAATGACACTCATAATTACATCATCCGGTGTATTGGCACGCTTCCTTATTCCTTTTCTATTCCTAGACATGGTTTACTGTATAAAATAAGGACAATTACTTGATTTTGGGTTGTAAAATAAAATTTCAAGTTAATGTCCTTTAAGACAACCACACTCCTTCTTGATGTTTCAAAAACAAAAATGTTTGCATGCTCCACGAGAATATAATACAAATTTAATGATTGTGTGATGTATTGGTATAGGGGCTTAAAAGTAAAACACGACTGTGACAATATTGACGGGTTTATTATAATACACGGTTTAACTGTCTACGCTGCTCAGAGCTCTCACTGGGAATCACGGGCACACAGCAGGCATACTACATACACACACACGTTCGTACATCTTCTGTCACCCTCACACACCGTCTCTTTCACACACATATCTCACAGATTGTAAGCAAAATCAACAATAAACATGCAAATATTACTGAGCTAATTAATTTGCGCTTATGGGCCAAATGTAAAAATATTTTTTTTACATAACAAATGGAATTTTAATATCAGACCGATAAATGTCACATTCTTACTTTCAAGATGCCATAAGTTTCTAAAGGTTGATCACCAGGTGGATCAGATGCAGGCGACAACATGTTTTAGTTTGTATTGTTTACTGATTCCGAGATATAATGCTTGAGATAACTAGTACTTGAGACAACGAGGACACTCCTCCCCTACTGTAATTATTTATCACGTTTGGAAACCATGCATGTGGTCATGAGTTTGATTCCCGTGAGGGTGAATAAGCTGCAAGACGATGGTAAATTTAGGAACCGATAGTGCTGACCGAAGTACTAAGGATTTGATATTCTTTATATAGTACGACTGAGCCAGTATTCAGCTTATTATACTAATACATGATCATCATCATTTCAGCCCGTTGAGGTCCACTGCTGGACATAGGCCTCCCCCATCCACTGTCTTCCAGCAGACTTCCTGATGACGTCCACCCATCTCATCGGTAGACGTCCTTGAGGCCTCTGGTTTCTCGGTCTCCACACCAGAACGCGTTTCGTCCATCTGTCGTCCGTCATTCTGGCTATGTGACCGGCCCATTTCCACTTCAACCAAGCATTTCGCTCCACCACGTGGCGTCGGATCCAATCGTTCCTTTTTCGGTCTCTTAATGTTATTCCAAGCATAATTCTCTTCATGCTCCTCTATGCAACTTGCAACTTAAGTAAGGACGGGCAGAATGCATTGGTTGAACACTCGAGTCACGAGACGAAAACATGATATTGTTACTTATAAAAAGTAGAACTATCGATTACAAATGAAATAAGATATTTTATAAACTTAACATTGTGGAATAACATATTGAATTATATAAATAAAACACTTTGATTTTTTGTCCACTGAGTTTATTTTAGACACGACATGTTTCGGACACGCAGAACTGTCCATCTACAGGTGTATTTTAAAACTGAAGATAAATATACAATGAAAAGTTTAGGTACTGACAGGGGTGGGGGAGGAGCTAAGTGTGGGAGGGGTGGTATGGGGGGTAGGGGGTCTAGCAAGTGGGAATAAACTAAGTAATGGTGATGTATTTTGAAAGGTTATGTTATTTATTAATATATTATTTGAATTTAAGTTTTTTTGAATTTCGATGTTCTCTAAATTGTTCATTATTTTTCCTTTATTATATAAAAGTTTGAGATTATGTGAGTGAAAAGAATGATTCGTTTCCATGATATGGTTAGCGAACTCTGAGAAGGTATTTGAAGTTAAGGCCCGGCGATGTTCTTTTAGTCTTTGTTTAAATTTCTAGCTGTTTGGCCAATGTAACTATGGCTGCAATCTCCACATTGTATTTGGTATATGCCATTTTTATTAAGGATATCTATTTTTGATTTCGCGTTATCTAAGTTTTTTTCCCAAATTATTTATTGTGTAATATGCCGGACGGACATTTGAAGGTAATAATTTAATGATTTTATTCGTTACTGGTCCAGCATATAGGTCCAGCATATAGAATTTTTTGCCAAAATTTATTTTCCGGTATACAACCATTACGTGCTGAATACAAATATGTATTAGACAATTTATTTTTATTTTTATTTTTTTTAACATTTCAAATAATATATTAATAAATTAACCTTTCAAAATACATCACCATATTTAGTTTATTCCCACTTGCTAGACCCCCTACCCCCCATACCACCCCTCCCACACTTAGCTCCTCCCCCACCCCTGTCAGTACCTAAACTTTTCATTGTATATTTATCTTCAGTTTTAAAATACACCTGTAGATGTGTCCGAAACATGTCGTGTCTAAAATAAACTCAGTGGACAAAAAATCAAAGTGTTTTATTTATATAATTTAGCATGTACATATTTAGTATGAAAAAAAAATTTGTCTGAAAATCTCCAAAATGTGAATTGATTTATTAGACGTTTGCAGTTGCCTTCGGCAGTTTGCGCCAGCTGATGCGCGGGAACCGGTGACTGATCGTTTGGCTTGGAGGCACTTTGTGGACCCGTATTCCACAAATGGAGTTTTTTAATTTTATTTTTTTTTAATTTTATTATCATATTTATGTAGTACTATATAATTTTTTACATATTTTAATATTATTTAACATTACACTTAATTTTTTAAACTATCCTACCATTATACATTTTTCAATTTAGCTATAATATAATACCTACACTAATATTTTTCACACATATATTTTTTACATTTAACCCTAAATCTCATCTGGAATCTCCTCATACATTTGAATGCCCTTGTACATTACATGCCCTATTTTACAAGGCATCAGGTTCTCGGCATCCTGGTCGTCCACTGTTGACAATTCGTCGGCAGTTTGCGTCAGAGCTGCGGGACGTGGACTTGACTTTGAAGGATGCACTGGAACTGGCGGCCGATCGCTTGGCCTGGAGGCAGTTTGTGGATTCCATATGCTCCACATTGGGAGCTGATATGGTATGATGATGATGATGATATCAGAAAATTCTGTAACATAGCTTTTCTTTTCTTTTCTAATCTTATTTTTTTTAAAACTCATGAACCTGAATCTGAACCATGAATTTTTAAACCTTATGAAAAAATATTTTTTTAAAAATTTGTTTTGTAAATATCTTGGAATTATCCCTTTAATAATTTCATTAGCAACATTTATATTTAATTCTTTGGTCTACTGACATAATGTTCAAAAGTTTAACCATTTTTTTAATGTTTGTTCTTCTACTGCACTTCAACATGATTCGCATGGCTTTGTTTTGCAATTTTTTAATTTTTTTTAGCTCTCCTTCATTACTAAGGTATAATATAGATGAGCAGTAGTCTACATATATGTGGAACAATTATACTCTTATATATTAGAAGTGATGTTTTTTATCTAGTTTATTTCTAATTCTTTCTAATAAAGAAACTTTTTTTGCCACTTTTTTGATTGTGTAATCTGCATTTTTTGTAAAAGATAATTTAGAATCAATCTGTACCCCAAAAAATTTTATACTTTCAACGTTTTCAAGGATTTCTCCATCTAATTTTTTTAAATGTATATTTTGAGTATCTTTTTTATTCCAAATTATCATATATTTCATTTTTCCCACGTTAAGTTAAGTTGATTTACTTTAAACCATAACCATTCACTTGAAGAAACATGGGATTAGGTACTCAGTGTTAAAACATTACAAAAAGTAAAAATGTTAGTATAATTACTATAAGCTCGCTGTTCGGTTTTTCTTAATAATAGAAAAATGCGTCAATTTATTTTATATAGCGCCGTTTTTATGAAATATAAATTCAGATGCGCTTTGTGTGATAGAAATATGATACCAAAAAGTTATGTGTGGAAGTTATATAACTCGAAATTTTAATACAAAAATTATTATATAAAAATGCTTTGAATTCGAATAATCTTAAGTATCTCCTTTCGTTAATCTTACAGGAGTACTTTCTAAAGATTGGACAGAAAAATCTAAAATGCTTATCACATTTTAAAGTATTTGCTATTCCTTCGTGCTGAAAATTGAAGCCAGGGGCTTTGAAAAGGAAAAAAAACCCAGCGGAAATAGATAATTTATTGCCAACAGGATTTTTGAATATTTTATATGCCATTTGAAGGTACAGCTGAAATGGTGCTGTGCACTAGGTACATCAACATTGCATATTCGTATACATGGTGTAACAAAACTGATAGTACAACCCGAAAACTGGTGAATCTACAATCTACATTGTATTGTGAGAGAATAGCCTTATACAATAGTGGCATTAATTGTGGACTTGATATTAAAACGTATATTAAAAATGTATTTATTGTTAATTTTTTTATTAAAAAATAATACCTGAGTGTCGCCGAGGCCATACGATTTCTAAGTTTGCACTTATGTGCACAAGCAATACAAATAGCCACATCTTCTAAAATTAACCATTAACAGGGGGCATGGGATTTTTGCACCCACCAATCAGAGGTTTTAGCAAAAACAGTTACAATTATTTTAGTCAGCTATGTTTTTGCAAAGTAAGAAATGTACCGTTGCCACATGAATGAAGTGCAGTGAAAATATTAGTATGCTTATAAATAATGTTGTCTTGCATTTACATATTAAACGTAATATATAAAAGAACAATTTGTAAGGCGTAATAGTACGAATTCATTAATACCAAAGCAGTCATAATTGTGGCAATGATTGCAATTAAATCAAAAAATTAACAACCAAAAGTTTCCACAATTAATGCCACTACTGTAAATATGACTTTTTAATCTTGAGCTTAAATATAAAAAAAAAAAAAACTTCTCACAAAAGTTTTCATAAGTATGGCAGATTAAGTAAAAAATTGCTCAAATTCTAATTAAAACGTGTTTTTAAATTTTGTTTTCTTTATGGATTGTATTAATTTGACTAAATACATGATATTTATATTTATCATTTTTTACCATATTATATTATATACCAGTATTTATCAGTATAAATGTCAACTCATTAGATTTCACAGAAAGAGGGACCCTTTCCTGTTTGATTATGCTATTGACAATGTTCATCTTTCAACGGTTTTCGGTGATTTAAGAACTCTTGGCAGTTTATTTTTACCGAGAAGATGGTATTTTTGCGTACCATAATTGATGAATTATCCTAACAAAGCTCTAAAAATTTTTCAAAAAAAAAAAAAAAAAAATTGATTGTACAAAATCGACTCCAAATATTATGTAGATTCACTAGTTTCCCGCTTGCACATCTCGTATTGTAACACCCTGTACAAACTGTAAATACATAACTGTTTCCCGTTCTTTGCATAATGATTCTATGCATTAAACTTCCTAAAATATACATTATACATACACCACTTCGAAGAAAATATTATTTCGATGATACACCATATTTCGTTTAACAGTTTGGGTCAACTGTATGGCTATATTGTTCAGTCGCAATGATATAATTTTTTGGCAGAATGTTTATAAAATCTATTACCACCCCAGACATGTGCCAACTTTGGTAAATTTAGTAATATTTGGCATATATTGTGACGCTCTTAAAATGCTCAAGATTGTTACTTCAAATTAAACATGTTGGGTACAAAGGGTCGGTCTTGTAGTTAATGTTAAATACCTCTTGCAATATTGGTTGGTTACTTGTGTTAGGAATTTTTATTAGTCGAGTACTTAAATTGATCAGTTTATAGGGAAAAAGTTTTTTGTATTACTAGCAACAATGTTGATCGTATGTAAATTCACTTCACAATTAAGTTCTGGGCATACATTTTATATAAGCAACTGTCAGCTCAAATTCG
Organism: Micrasema minimum; assembly: GCA_022494985.1. Classification (NCBI taxonomy): domain Eukaryota; kingdom Metazoa; phylum Arthropoda; class Insecta; order Trichoptera; family Brachycentridae; genus Micrasema; species Micrasema minimum. The sequence continues at coordinate 29,186 of JAGVSP010000387.1, read as the reverse complement.
CCCTTCTTCTCTCCATAACATTTAGTCTATTAACAAGTATATTAGCCTTTGCAAGTGAGCTGTGTAAACGGCACAAATATAAACTGTAATACCTAGAAAATAAATCCATAAAATAAGGAAAAATTGATATTATTGACATCCCAACAGAAACAGAGAAACTCTGGAAGCGAATGTGGGCTATCTAGGCGTTTACAGGGCTTATTACTGTCATTGGCTGGGTTAAGTGGCCACTTGATGTACTACAACATTCCCCATTCCGCCCATTATCTGATACTACTACTACTACTTTCCCTTAACCGCACCCAACGGTGCATAGGGCACTGCATTGGTACACCAAATGCAGTGTATCTTGATCATTTTATTACATGAAGGCAAGATGATCAGTCCTACGCTTCAGTACCAGTCCAAGGTATCACACATGAAATATTATTATGAAAATATCATGTAAATAAATATTTCATTTTGACCTTCTACGGGAATTGAACCCGCGACCTCAAGCACGGTAGCCAAATGCGCTACCACTACGCTACGAGGCGGACAAAATCATTATCTGATAACCATATATATAACAAATTTTTGATATATATTGAACTCGTCTGCGTCGTTCCGCATTACCGAAATTTTCTATGCTGGTGTCATCTGTTGAGAAGGTTGTTAAGCATTTTTTGGCAATCATCTTTATTGGTGTAGATAAGGCTCTACTGAGCTTTATTACTAACTAGAAGACGCCTGAAGAAGTCTCTCCAATTTTTTTTGTTTGCTTTATATTTTTGACCAGTAAATCTTTTAACAACATTTTGAATGTGTACGAATACTTGTATACAAATTACTGGATTATACACAGCCAATGACAGGTCACAAGCCCTGTAAACGCCTAGATAACCCACATTCGCTTCCAGAGTTTCTCTGTCTCTGTTCGGATATTAATAATATCTGATATCAGCCCAGCATGGGTATAATCCAGTTATTTGTCTACAAGTATTTGTATACGTTCAAAATGTTGTTGAAGGAAAATCTTTTTATTAAAGAAACCAGTAAAATACAGCCCTCACCAACTTGTATCAAAGAGGAAATAGCATGGTATATCAATGAAAACGTTTCAGAACTTGAGAACTTGCAATCATCGTTTAATTTGCAGTGACCGTTTCGTGGGACTGTAAGGCTTTCAATATAAGCCGAGGTTGTTAAGGCTATAGAATTGGCTGAATTCGAGTAGCAACGGGTATTTCCGGAACATTTCAAAGTAATTGACGAAGCCTAGTCAAAGCCTTTATAAGCATTATGGGACTTGGTTAGAATTAAGTATAGCATCGAGTAGGTATTCATTTAACAATGAAAAAGAAATGATGTAAACAGGTATTTGCTATTTAAAAATAAAAACAATATTACAGTGATTTATTAACAGAAACGTGAAATTTAGAAGGGGGATATGGAAATCTAGACGTATGCAGTAGCCGTCAGCAGTTTGCGTCAGAGCTGCAGAGCGTGGACCTGATTTGGGGAGGATGCGCGGGAACTGGTGACCGATCGCTTGGCTTGGAGGCAACTTGTGGAATCCGCATTCTCCACAAATGGAGTGGATATGGTATGATGATGATGAAATGTTTACAGGGCTTATGTCCTGTCATTGGCTGGGTAAAGTGGCCACTTTATGTACTATAACATTCCCCATTCCGCCCATCATCTGATAGCAATATATGACAATTTTTTTGGAACTGCCATATATTGAACTCGTCTACGTCGTTCCGCATTACCGAAATTTTCTATGCTGGTGTCATCTGTTGAGAAGATTGTTAAGCATTTTTTGGCAATCATCTTTACTAAAAAATTGTGGCGGAATGGGGAATGTTGTAGTGTACTACTAACTTAAGTTAAGTGGCCACTTGATGTATCAAGTGGCCACTTAACCCAGCCAATGACAGGTCATAAGACCTGTACACGCCTAGATAACCCACATCCGCTTCCAGAGTTTCTCTGTCTTTGTTGGGATATCAATAATATCTGATATCTGCCCAGCATGGGTATAATCCAGTCATTTGTCTACAAGTATTTGTATACATTCAAAATGTTGTTAAATATAATATTATTTTAATCTATGTTGATTGAAATAACCGATAGAAAAGTGTTGGTTAAAGTTGGTTAAAGAGTATATGTACTTTATGTGCTTCGATATTCATCATCATTTCCTCTCCCTATGTGGGACATATGGATTTCATATACATATTGCCCAAGCAAAGCGTCCGACTGCCTGACCAATAGCGCAGCTTAATAACGTACTGGTATAAGTCTAGTTATATAAAAGTAGTAATCGAAATATTACGTGTCAAGTAGTTTATGTATTTTGTTTGCAGATTACCTAATTTTACGAAAAGGTTAATTAAGTTTCAGTATGAAAAAACCACAACAATACACAAAAAAAAACCTTCACATACGATGTATTCTTAAATGAGGAATGGTATTTTAAAATCCTCCCCGTATCAAACAAAAGAATGCTCTTTAGCGGGGATTAAAACCCTCTATCACTGGAAAGCCTTAAAATAAAATGTACTCCTTTTGATTAAAAAAGAAAAATTTTGTAAACATAGAGGCAAAGTTGGTTTTGCTGCCAGCTTTTTCAAGGCTGGATCATGTTGATTTTTCCAGAGGAAATATTTCAAAAGTGACAAATCTTAACCATATATTTAAAAAACACGATCAATTTGAAAAACAAAACTAAATGTTTTTTTTTTTATCACACGCCCTGAAAATTTGTCGCCGAGAAACTGTCATCATTGGACTGCCAACTAAACGGCAAATTTTTTGTCGTGTCACCGTAGTTGGCGCACTCTCATAATATGTACATTGCGGGTAACATGACGGGGCGACAGTTTGTCAGCGTGACAAAAGTTGCCGTATTTTAAGAACGTTTGAGTGAGTTGTTACGTGGACCTTATTTGGAACCACGTGGAAACTGGAAGCCGATCGCTCAACTGGCAGTTTATGGAATCCATATGTACCACACAGTGAACGGAAATGGATTGATGATGATGATTATTAGTAAGATTTGAAATAAGAACCTGAACACTACTACTACTACGGCACTGCATCGGTTCACCAAGTGCAGTGTATCTTAATCATTTTATTACATGAAAGTAAGATGATCAGTCTTACGCATCAGTACCAGTCTAAGGTATCACACATGAAATATTAATAAAAAAATCACATATAAATAAATATTTGTTGACTCCCTACGGGTATCGAACCCTCGACCGAATGCAAGGTAGCCAAATGCAATACCACTATGCTACGTAGCGGACCTGAACTCGAAATAAAAAATATTATAAAAAAGTGTATTTTCGAAATGAGAAAATAAATATAATTAAATGTGTTTTTAAAAAATCCTTAAGAACTTATAATTATTACTACTTACTTAATATTTTTATCATTTTTTGTAATTAAATTTTAAAATCTTTCTTAAAAATGTTGAAAACCAAGAAATGTATTTCATTATTCTATCGCTAATACGATTGGATTTAATTATGTGCATCATCATCATCATCACACCATTTCCGCTCCCTATGCGGAGCATATGGAATCCATAAACTGCCTCCAGGCCAAGCGGTCAGCCGCCAGCTCCCGGGCATCCTCCCAAGTCAAGTCCACGTCCCGCAGCTCTGACGCAAACTGCCCACGAATTGTCAACAGTGGACGACCAGGACGCCGAGAACCTGATGCCTTGTAAAATAGGCAAGCATGGTTAAGGCTCTCGGGAGGCATACGTAATATATTGCCTAGCCAGCCGAAACGCCTTCGCTGGATGACAGTAGATTATGATCTCACCATTAATTATGTACCGAATTGGAGAATGTTAAATAATGATGAAGACAAATGGCTTAAACAACACGACTCACGACGCGGGGGTGCTGGGTTAAATTTCCGGTGAAATCGCTAAAATAAAACGTGATCTTTCTAAAGTTTTGGTGTTTATGATGAGGTTCCCCTCTATTATTGGGCCTCCTGGCTAGTTGATGTGGCTTAAAAAAAATCAAAATCAAAATCTTAAAACTGCGTAAACTTTTTGTTTCGCAAATCTATTTATTTAAAGATAAAAGTTTTTCAGATTTCGAAAGAATCTTAAACATCAATAAAAGTTTTGGAAAAATGGCCTATAAACTAGTGGATATGGAAAAGAACTCTTGAATTCTCTTTAAAAGGGGATGAATTTTATGTTTGTAATCATTTGAACTTTCAAAAGATTTCAATTTTCTTGGACTGTACAATGTTAAAATAATCTTCGATACTTGCAACTCAAATAAGAAGTTCATTTAAAGAAAGCATTTAAAGATTTCATGGAATATAGTTTTATTTAAGTTGTTAGTATAATAAGTTTAATGATATACCTCGGACTGGTAGTGAAGCGTATGACTAATCATCTTACTTTCATGTTTTGAAATGATCAAGAATCACTGCACTTGGTGTATTGATACAGTGCTTTATGCAGTATTGGGTGCGGATAAGGGAAAGAAGCTGTTGTAATAGTATAGTTTAAAAAAACCCCAAAAATTTAAGAGGATTTTTTTTTTTGTTTTTACCACCTTTAATATTGTGTAAATTGGACAGTTTAATACAAAACAACGAAAATCGCATTTTTTCAGATTCCACAGTAAACGTTGGGACCGTCGATTTAATTTTCAGCTATTGAAAGCACTAAGTAAGCCATATGATATAAAAGGTTTACCGTAGTAAATTTATGTGTATCTAAACTAAAAAGAAACTTACTTATGGGGGCAATAAAATATTTATTCTTCTCTTGAGAAGACTCACCCTTGTCACCAATATTAGCCTAACTTTTCATGGACTATTCTGGCGGTTTCCTTAGAGAAAGTTTGGATATTTCCAACAAAATGTTGAGGGATTTTTTTTATGCTGGTAGGTAGTTCCTTTTGATGGGAGTAACTTATCACACACACACATACACAACTAGAAAAAAGCCGTGAAATAGAGACGGAACAGCTAAATAACAAGTTAAAAAAAAATCGAACGCAATGTTATTTTATGCCCCATTTCTGTTTATAATCCTCATGTATTTTATCTTTTTATTAATGAGATATAACTAACTAACTAACCATCACGCCATTTCCCCGTAGAGGTAGGCAGAGACTTTTCACATGTCCACTTTCAAGTACTTGTCGTACTAGGTCATGCCATGTCTTTCTCGGCCTTCCGCGGCTTCTACACCCAGGCACACTTGCATTTAAACTTCTTTTAGTCGTTCTTTCATCACTCATTCGCATCCACATGACCAAACCATCGTAAATCCCTTTCTTAATTTTGTCGATAATGCTTATCTCAGCCTTGCACTCTGCTATAATTTCGACATTTGTACACCTACCATACATAGTCTTACCACACATTCGCCTGAGAGATCGCATGGAATTACACTACTAAAATAAAAATACTGATATGTAATTTTTCATATTTATATGTTATACGTGATAATTATAAATATGTTATACGTGATAATTATAAATATGTTATACGTGGGTTTTGATTATATTTTTTTATTGAGATTTTATTTCTAAAAAAGTCTTGTAGTAACTTTTTCGAATGTATGTAAATTGTACTTTTCTGTTACCAAACTCAAGTTCCATAAAAAAAAAATCGTATTAACTTATGTATTTTGTAATTACGTGTGTATTAATTTCGTATTAACTTAATATAACAAATATCACAATATTCCTTAGTATTATTGTGTAAAAGAACCTTAAGTAAAGTTATCAATGAGGGAATCTATTTAACTAAGCAAAAAAATATTTGCTTGATTATTGATGAAGATACGACTTTTTAAAGAAGCACATTTCAAATACCGCGCCAAATACTACTATGTACCAAGTGCGTCATTTTTGCAGGAGTGACGTCATAACGGCTAACGGCATGGCACGACTAACATATTTCTCCAGCCAATAACAAAACTGACAAAAATCTATGCAAACGATTTCTCCAGCCAACTGTCACTTAAACTGTCAACAGCTGTTCTAGGGAGAGCGAATGGCGGCCATCTTTAAAAACGGAAACGGAAAACACTACACTTAGATACAAGGAGTGACGTCATTGTTTGAGATTTTGAAATGAATGCTATTTTCAATTTTTTTTATTTATTTTTGGGTAAATTATTGAGATATTTAATCCGACTTCAAAATTTTTAAATATTCGCGTCTACACGAAAGCATTTTTAAAATTCAATTCCGGGGTAGCAGTGGATTTCCTCATTCACAACAACTCAGAACAACATGTAAATTTAAGAAAGTCGTAAATGCATAGAGTTCAAAATAATTCAGTTAAAAAATAACGTAAACTGTTATTGTTAGTTCGTACATGCATAATTCGTTATTATTCGTATTCGACAAAATCTGTTATTGTTAGTTCGTCACAATTGCGTAAGTGAAATGAGTTATTCGATAACAACTCTGTTATAATAGTTTATTCGCATCTCTGTGTACTACCATGAAGCCTGTTTTGGTAACTGATTTCAGTGATATTTTGCAGAAAAGCTTTTAGTTTTTTATGGTAAAAAGTTATATAATGTATTTGGGTTTGTTCGAGTGGTATTCAGAAAGCTGACTAAAATAAATCTAGGCCTAAATAAATGACAAATACAAACGACTGTAATGAACAAGATTCAAGAAAACACGACAAAAAGTAATGCCAGAAATTTTTTCGAATTATCACTGAGCCTAGATAATACGTGCTCAGGGTTACGATTACAGATTCTTCTACATAAAACCTTACATGGTAGAGTTAAAAAAATACATACGTGAGTCTTCCCATATTATTTTTGGGTAGGAAACAAAAATCGGATACACAAATTCTTTAATCATCTCTTAGAACGTTAGATTATGATTAACCATGTAAAAAGATTGGGCGAAGAATGTAGATAATCTCATTCATAAGATGTACAGGCGGAAAACCAGTGAATCTACATAATATTAGGATTCGATTTTGTAGAATTTTTTATTTTATTTGACCCTTAGTTTTCGAGAAAATTGAGTACGAAGTTGATTTTTTAAAATTTTGCATAACAAAACAAAATTTAAAAACGCGTTTTAATAAGAATTTGAGCAATTTTACTTAATCTTGGCAGATTATTTGGCTACTTATGAAAACTTACGTGAGAAGAAAAAAATATTTTTTTTAGCTCAGATTAAAATTTATGAGAGTTGGTACTGTGCTGTACTTTGATAATATAAAATAATTAATTTCTAGTGTTGTTTAGGGATTTTCTGATACTTGTATTAAATGTTGGTGTTCAATTTTTCCCACCAAATGCGGTATAATATAACTTATCATTTTATTACACAGAAGTAAGATGATCAGTTTTACGCTTCAGTAACTATTCAAGGTGCCATATTATGTAAAATATAAATTAAGTACGATTGTAACTAATATGCTTTTAACTATTAATTACACATAAAATTTGATTTACCTTGACTTATCGCTAGTTATAACAAATATTGCTGATAACTGATAACACGTGACCAATAAATAAATAAATAATACTATTATAATGATTTATATAATATTAGAATGCTAATTAATATAATATAATATTAGAATGCCATATACCCAACCTAGTTTAGAAGATATTTAAAGTTATTACTATAGTATACATAAATATATTTATACACCGTTTTGTTGTTAAGATTTGTAGCATAATAAATAAATAAATACTCCTAATTTACCTTATCCGCACCCAATGGTGCATAGGGCACTGCATCGGTAGGTACAGCAAGCGCAGTGCATCTCGATCATTTTATTACACGTTATTAAGATGATCAGTCATACGCTTCAGTACCAATCCAAGGTATCACACATGATATATTATTATATGAAACCAAATATTAATCAAAATTTCATGTTGACCCCCTACGGGAATCGAACCCGCGACCGCACAGTAGCCAAACGAGCTACCACCATGCCACGAGGCAGAAAATACAGTTTAAATAAATAAATGAATACTTCTTTTTCTTTTGGAGCATGTGGACATTACTAGATCCCTCCAGGAGACCCTATCACCAGTCAGCTCTCTGGCCTTCTCCCACGTCAGGCCCGCATCCATCAGCTCCACCGAGTACATCCGTACGATGGTCACCGACGGTCTGCCAAGACAAGAGTACATGCCCAAGCCAGGTCCACCGCCGCACCTTCACGACTACAGTTATTGGAGGTTGCTGCGTCCGTTCCCGAACCTCAGCGTTGGTTATGAAGTCAAACCACCTTGCCTAGTATCCTTCTCAGACATTTGTTCATAAAACTTAACAAACGAGCATTCTGAGCTTTTGTGAGGTGCCAGGATTTACATTTATAAAGGAGCACCGGCACAATGCAGGAGTTAAAGAGCCGGCATTTTGTTTTGACCGAGTATAAACTGGAATTAAAAATAAAAACTTTCACATTTTACTTTGACAAATTCGCTCTGGACGGATGAACCAATTTCAGAAATTTAATTCATGAAATTTTAAGACGAAATTTTGCGAATGCTTTGTAACGTCAAATTAGTTATATCACAGGTAATTAAATTCTTCTCGCGAAAATATTCTTAATAAAGCTTTATTTAATACTTTGTATAAGTTAATTCAAAGTTTGACAAGTCGAGAATTTCCGAAAGCGGCGAAGATTGAGTTTTTATTTTCAAGGATAATCTCGTAATAATTTCCATTTAAAAATTTAATTACTTTCATATAATAAGTTAAATTAGTTTTTACCCAATTAAAAAATATTTTTCAAGCAATTGAACGGTTGGTAGCCCAGTGCCGTCACGATCTCTGAATCTAAAGATCCCCGGTTAAAGTCCCCACATCGTTACGACTTGATTCCTATCTTGAAAATTGTGTATTTAGATTTATTTTTACATTAAAAAACTTTTGGTTGTTTGTAAAGTCGGTTTACGGACGATTATTTTACGTAAAAACGTCATAAGAAAACATTGATGAAAAATAGCACACTTTTATGAATTGAATTGAATTAATATTACTGAATTATCATTATTTTGTTACAAAGCAGGAGTTAATTGAAAATTATTTTTTTTCCATAAATTAACATTTTTGCACTCGTTAATTCAAATATTTGTTTTGTATGGAGAGTAATGACATTTACGACTATCCTTTCGGAGGCATCCACGTGATTCTATGAGGCGATTTTAGACAGCTGCCACCGGTGCGGTACGAGCAAGTCCATGTTACTCTAGAAGAGAGATAGATGCGTCACAAACCGAACGCTTAGGCCGATCGTGCCTCTCTATCGCTTGTTACGCGCTCTCGCTTGCACACTCGGCTCAAGCGGAACGTGACAATGAGTCATGCTTTTTCGTGTGTGCGTTCCGGCGTTCATCGATTTATTAGACGTTATCACGTCAAAAATAATTGTTGTTTTATTGGCAGATCCTGGTTAAATATTAATTTGCCTGGATGAATGGGCAACCTTCCCATACGGACATATTTTATTGGTTAGATGCTTACTGCGCCATCAAGACAAGGCGATATGGTTGGCTGACTGACATCAGGTTTCCAGCATCCTGGACGTCCATCGTTGACAATTCAACGGCAGTTCATGTCTAGACGTGAACCTGACTTACAGGCAGCCGATTGCTTGGCTTGGAGGCAGTTTTTGAAATCCAAATGTTCCACACAGGGAACGGATGTGGAATGATGGTGGTGATGAATGTGATTTCAATGACGTTGTAATATGCCTGATAAAATGTGAAATATGATTTTATTTAACTCATCACTTTATGTTTAACCCATTAGATTTTGGTTAAACCATGGGCACTACCCAGATTATTATTTTTATTGAATCGACGTGCGTGCACGAGAAGATGTACGAATGTGGAGGAAGCAAGGGAAGTGTTCCAGGACAGCGTAGTGTGGCGTTCTATCCTCTCTGCTAACCCCTTTGGAGAAAAGTTAGTTAGTTATCAAGGTGATTTATACAGGTGTACCAAAACTCGATGTACAAGCGGAAAACCAGTGAATCTACATCACATTTGGAGTCGATTTTGTAGAATTTTTTTTTTTTATTTGACCCTTAGTTTTCGAGAAAATTGAGTACGTAGTTTTTTGCAAATTGTTATCAAGTTTTATGTATTTGGTCAAATTAATACTATCCATTAAAAAACGCGTTTTGATAAGAATTTGAGCAATTTCACTTAATCTGCCATACTTATGAAAACTTTTGTAAGAAATTTTATTTTTTTTTTCTTTAAGGTTAAATTAAAAAGTCATATTACACAATCATCTTCAAAAACGATATAGATTCACCAGTTTTCGGGTTGTACAACGAGTTTTGTTACTCCCTGTATATTGGTAGGATTATTATATTTATTTGCTTAAATATTTGACATAGGTATTTATAAATACTTTCCATGTAGAAGAAAACAAAACTAGCCCAAAATGAAGTAATATTTTTATGGTAATTTTTCACTGATGTAAAAAATGATACTAACATTTATAGGTGGGCGGTAATGGTTAAGTTGCTGCGTGCAATAATTTGTCTTGCTTAAATAAACTATTTATGAGGTATACCTACGAACCATTAACATCCCTTAATTTATACATAATTCAGGAAAAGGTATCAAATTATGCATGGTATAATACGTACTCGTAATTTAAACCTAGTCTTGTTAATAAATAAACTGTATACACACATATGGCTGTCCCTTATATCACCAAAAAATTTTTTTTTTCGATTTTGAAAACGCATACCCTCTATCTTTTTTGCAATTACTATGGCCTATTCAGATACGAGATTTCATATGTGTACAATGATTTTAACTCGTGCCGACGAGGCCTCAAAGTTTTTCAAAATTAGAGGAATTCCCTTCATGTTGTATGAACATGTTCCGATGCAAGTCGGCACGGGTTACTGTACTCCAAATGAACTGAAATTTTTTGAACAAGTGCTATATAGCAAAACAAAATAAAGTGGGCCCTATGCATTAAATAATAATCAAGTTGAAAAATAAGGGACACCCTAGTAGGGTGAAAATAAAATATAGTATGGGACCAAAAAAATTTTTTTTTTCGATTTTGAAAACGCATACCCTCTGTCTTTTTTACAATTACTATGGCCTATTTAGATACGAAATTTCATATGTATACAATGATTTTAACTCGTGCCGACAAGGCCTCAAAGTTTTTCAATTTTTTTAAATAATACTCAAGTTGAAAAATAAGGGATATAATAAGTCACGTAAATATCAAACCAACATATTTATTGTTTAATATAATATAACTACCTAAATATCTTGAATGTGTACTTGTAGACAATACTTGTAGACAAATTGCTGGATTATACCGATGCTGGGCTGATATCAGATATTGTTGATATCCCAACAGAGACAGAGAAACTCTAGAAACGAATGTGGATTATCTAAGCGTTTACAGGGCTTATGACATGTCATTGGCTGGTTTAAGTGGCCACTTGATGTATTACAACATTCTCCATTCCGCCCATCATCTGATAATCATATTTGACAAATTTTTGAAACTTGTTAATATTGAACTCGCGTTCGTAACATCACATTTCCAGAGATTTTCTCACCGGTGACATTTGTTAAGAAGATTGTTAAGCATTTTTGGAAATCAATCTTTATTGGTGTAATCTATGATCTGGCTGTGAAATTTGAACATCTTGCGCCTTTCAACAATTCCACTGCAATCTGCGCAGCACCACTGAAATACTCTACCATTTAGTTTGTTGATCCAAAATAAGTTTACGAACTTTTGGTATGTTTACTAGAGACGGAAATATGGACAAGTATATTGAAAGGGGTGTTAGTGCCGGTAACAGAGTTTATGGTGTCTTAAAGTCTGTCGTAGCAAATAAGTGTCCATTGCAAGAGGAAGTTCATAATTGAGTCGTGGTACCAGCCCTAATTTATTGAAGCGAAGCGTGGAGTTGGAAAAGAAAGGACGAAAGTAGATTAAATGCTTTTAAAATGCGATCTCTTAGGCGAATGTGTGTAAAAAAAAAAAACATGTACGATAGGTGCCCTAATGTCTAAATTAGAGCAGAATGCAAGGCTGAGATAAGCATTATCGACAAAATTAAGAAAGGAATTTACGATGGTTCGGTCAAGTGGAGCGTATGAATGAGGAAAGAACAGCTAAAAGTTTGCGATGCTAGTGTGTCTGGTTGTAGAAATCGAGGAAAAGTCGAGAAAGACATGGCATGATGAAGCTTTCACGTAACCGCTTCAAATGTGATTATTTCGCCTGCTTTAAGTTCTACGAAACAACCGCTTTTTGATACATGAACTCTAAAATAAGTGTGGCACATTTCTGGGAGGGTATCAACCGATATAGCAGCTATTTGACTTTTTTCAAAACATGTTTTCAACACGAAGGAAATGACGCGACGGGACGTAAGATTTTTGCTGATTTTTTCTAACACCGACTCCAACATCCATAGTTCCACACGACTCGCATTTTCGTCTAAAACCGCAAACAGGGGAGCAGTTGCGAAGAAAAAAATACAATTCACAATAATTGGGTACGATTCTCATTTTCAAAATATTTATTTTAATATTATTTCCAGTCCGCCTCGTAGCATAGTGGCAGCGCATTTGGCTAAGCGTGCACGAGGTCGCGGGTTCGATTCCTGTAGGGGGTCAACATGAAATATTTATTTACATGTGATTATCATAATAATATTTCATGTGTGATACCTTGGACTGGTTCTGCCACGTATCTTACCTTCACGTAATAAAAAATGATCAAGATACACTGCACTTGGTGTACCAATGCAGTGCCCTATGCGCCAATGGGTGCGGATAAGGGAAAATAGTAGTTATAGTAGTATTATTTACAAAAATATTTAATACAATCCAAGTCACAAAAGAAATCTAAGCTTACAAAAATATTACTTATCTAGTTTCAACTCATTTCAAGACTAAGACTTTCAAACTATATAATCTAGAATCTAAACATAAAGAATGTATGAATTGTAATATTTATCAATGATATTCAAAAAATTTATCTTTACACTAAAATTATTACATCCCAATGTTTTAAAACATTACACTATCAAAATAAGTTATCTTTTAATTTAGTATTTTGTTTGTAATTTGATATCTTTCATAAACGTTTCTTTGAAAAACAATTACAAAGCTTTAAGAGAAGCCAAGTCGAGAGGGAAGTTTTGAAGGATTTAATTATAGTATTTATTACGTGAAATTACGATAAGAAGAATTTGATTGCGCCGCGCGCCATAGGTAAATTTGAATAAAGTTTCAAGAAGTTTAAACGAAACTTTATTGTATAAATCCACGGGCTTAGTCGTACTAATTGAGTTCTTATAACGATTTATGTCAATTAGGTAGGTACTGCAAACAGACCTGGGTAAAAATGAATCTTTGAGTTTTCTTAGACTATTCAATGATAAAGTAGAAGTCGTGGACTAAATTAGATAAATATTATTTTTCTTCTTTTTCTTAAGTCAGACCTAGGTAATATTATATGTACGAGTTAATGTTTAAAATATTGTTTTGTATATATAAAGTTTTTTTTTTAATAAATGGTAAGAATGGCATTAAAAACTTATTTATGTTGAACTAAACTGAGTATTGACTGAAAAATTAAGTAAAAAACTTTTGGTTGTCTGTAAAGTCGGTTTACGGACGATAATTTTACGTGATAACGTCATAAGAAAACATTGATGAAAAATAGCATACTTTTATGAATTGAATTAAATTGTTATTACGGAATTATCATTATTTTGTAAAATACAAAGCAGGAGTTAATTGAAAATTACAATTTTTTACATAAATCATCATTTTTTCGCACTCGTTAATTTCACTTTCGGAACGTGACAATGAGTCATGCTTTTTCGTGTGTGCAGCCGGCGTTCATCGACTTATTAGACGTAATCACGTCAAAAAATGCACGTTAGAAGCACTCAGTTTGTAGTTATTAATATATATATTACAAACACCCTTATTTACAGAGTACAAAAATAATCAAATAAAAAGGCAGTGCTAGGTATCTAGACACAAGTATTAAAAAAAATATTGACAAATGTAAATAAAAAGAAAATGTATTTTTGGTAAAATACTGGAAAGCAGCTTCAGTGACTTATACTTCAGTGTATTAAGTTGTGGCTTGTCCGCATATACAAGCCACAACTTAATGTGGCGGTAGCGCGTTGGACTGCCATAAATGAGGTCGTAGGTTCGATTCCCGACGGAAGTCTAAATAAAATATTTATTAAAATATTCCATAATGTGATATGGATATGTGATGTGACCTTGGACTGGCACTGCAGATACTGATCATCTTGTCTTCACGTAACAAATGATAAAGATTAACTGCATTCGGTGTACCAATGCAGTGCCCTATGTATCATTGTATGCGTATAAGGGAGAATAGTAGTATATAAGTGGTGGCTTTTAATTTTTCTTAGACCAACATCACAGATCAAACAACAGAATCGTCTCTTAGAGAATATAAATGCGATCAGCACTAACATGTATTTTTTTCTCTTGGTCTTGAATGCATCCCTGATGATAAGAACATTAGATTTTCTTCCGTTTGAAACCCCCCCGGTTGATTGACGGAGAGTCTTTGTGTTTGTAGGGTGGTGGGTAAGTATGTTTGTGTGTGTGTGAGGGTGTGGAAGGGTGTGCGCGCGTATGCGTGCGTATCAAAATACCGCCCTCATAAGAAAGGGCCTCGTATATGTACAATAAATTGACGAAAATTAGAAAATAACATTTACTCGTAAATGATTCAGCATTAATATTCTTCGATATCTCATCCCAGGAATTGGTTTTCGACAAAGTTTTATACCTTGTTCTCCACTGAACTCTATCTTCTGCAGCCGTTTTATGTTCAAGATATGAGGCTCAGTTCATGTCCTCGCATACTACTTGTTCCAGATATCACAGTCTAGTTAATCTTGATAAATTGTGAAACTAATCTAAAACACGTAAAGTTATCATTTTAACGCGGTTCATTTTTAGTAATAAGGATATATTAAGAGCATACTTCACCACGTGACTCGCGGCCGCTTCCCATGCAAACGTATTCCTCAATTTTCTCCCTGGAATTTAACATTACGGCAATGATTTAGATATCGACCAGATGCGTGTTTGCATCGTCTATTTTTTTGACGTGATAACGTCTAATAAATCGATGAACGCCGGCTGCACACACGAAAAAGCATGACTCATTGTCACGTTCCGCCTGAGCCGAGTGTGCAAGCGAGAGCGCGGAACAAGCGATAGAGAGGCACGATCGGCCTAAGCGTTCGGTTTGTAACGCATCTATTTCTCTTCCACTCCATCGGCCGATGCGTCCGAGTAGAAGAAAGACAGCAGCAGCACACAAGAAGAAAAAAAAAAAGATAATTTATGTAAAAAATTGTAATTTTCAATTAACTCCTGCTTTGTATTTTTCAAAATAATGATAATTCAGTAATAATAATTCAATTCAATTCATAAAAGTATGCTATTTTTCATCAATGTTTTCTTATGACGTTATCACGTAAAATTATCGTCCGTAAACCGACTTTACAGACAACCAAAAGATTTTTGGTATTGTATTTGTTAAAGGAGATCAATAAATGTTAAAAAAACAAAAACCCATCTGGTCGATGTTTAAAATATGAGAAAAAAATAATTACTCTAATGTTAAATTCCAGGGAGAAAATCGAGGAATACGTTTGTATGCGAAAACGGCCGCGAGCCACGTGGGGGAGTATGCTTTTAAGTACATGGCTTTTCCATTGTTTTTATGACAGAGGAGAGAGAGTGATAATATTCCAATACACGTTTTCTAATCAAGTATTATGAGGTGATGACTATTTAAACTCGTAAATTGTTTTTTTAAAAAAATGCAAATATCTATATAAATATCGTAAAAATAATATGAAAATACCTGAAATTTTTCCTAACCAAGGAATTTGTAACCAAAGACAACAAGTTTCCTTGGTCGTTTGTGTATTACGCTTAAGCGCCAGTCCAAGGTTTTAAATATTTTTACGTGAAAAGGCACATTACTGAAATACATTATTAGAAATTGTTGTATACGCTATTCTTTCATACGAGGTCAGCATAGCTTCTGTTCTTCAGTATCTCGTGTCTTCATTATTCGAGTCTAAATGGACTCCGTTCATCATCTGCCAAATATACGGGGGGTTAGTGCCAAACAGTCTGCCCCTTTGTCGCATAATAGTAACATTGATGAGAGTAATTATGTATTTTTTTCTATTTTTTTTTCTTAAAAAGAAACATTTGAGCTCTTATGGTTTACTCAAATATTTCAATTTCGGGCTGCTTTCAAATAGTCGGAAATAACTGTGCCAGAAAGTAGGAAACAAGTTGTGCTGGAGTGGGATTCGAACCTAGAGATTCTAATCGTTAAGTTATAATGGTTAAAAAGTTCTTATTTCGTAATTACTGCGATACTTTTTAAATCAGTATTAATATACAAATCATTTTGTTGATATATAAACATTAACGAGATTTTGGTTGATAAAAACGATGTTTTTCTCAATGCGAATGAAAACACAGAGGATGGAGTAAGGCTTGAATGTTGATGAACCAAAGGCTGTGTTTTAGGACATAGATAAGTACCGGTAAATCCTTGTAAGGTTCCGTTTTCCCATATGGGAATATAGAGAATTTCTACTTTATGTTTCTGTCATTTTTATTTACTGAGGGTTCGAAAGCTAAAGCATACTAGACTTATCCCTCTAGAATATATTATACAAAACTGATGCTGGTCTGAAAATAGGACACGGGTTGGATGTTATTTTAATTGGTTGAATTGAAGTACTCTTACTTCGAATATGCAGCGGAATAAAAACTTATGTTCGTCTGAAAACAAGACTTGCGTGGTTTAGATTAGATGGTTTTATTTATTAGTTTGATATACGTAAAGGAAGATTTAAAAAAAATTCTGCGTACAAATAAAGCTAGTAAATGTGGAAAATATCTTGATAGCTAAGGATATTTTGTCATATTTGCATATTCTAATGAATCTGTTTTGGCATTTCACCCCTTCAAGGGAATACGTTGGTTTATATCGATGTAACATATCCGGTATATTATAAAAAAAAACGGATATTTATTTTTGATGAAAAATAAGAAAATGATTTTTAAAAATAAAAACTTAATACCTGCATTATTTTTATTTAAACCATTTATTTATTTAAGAACACCAAATGAATTCTGCAGACTTAGATTAAATCAAAATTATGAAATCAGAAAATAAGGGCTCAAAACTGGATGGGTTGGAAATCCTAGAATTAAAAATAACTAATAGATTAAAAATAACTAACTGTCACCCTTAGTCTAACACTAATATAATCCCTATGATAAAAATTATCCATCCATTACTTTCTTACAATACTGTTTCAACATAGTTTTTGTATTTTGTCTCATTTTATCTCATAATGTATTTCTCTGACTCATGTACATATTTGGTTTTCTATATTTCTTATTGGTCTTCTCAATCTTCTCAACAGGGGTCACCAGCATAGAAATTTATCTGTAGTGCGGAACGACGAAGACGAGTTCTATATATATAGTAGTTTCAAAAATTTGTCATAAATATATGGTTATCAAATGATGAGCGGAATGGGAAATGTTGTAGTACATCAAGTGGCCACTTTAACCCAGCCAATGACAGGTCGTAAGCCCTGTAAACGCCTAGATAATCCACATTCGTGTCCAGAGTTCCTCAGTAATATCTGATATCAGCCAACCATGGGTATAATCCATTAATTTGTCTACAAGTATTTGCATACATTCAAAATGTTTGAAAAAATATTTAAATCATTGCAAAAAAATCATATTTATATCCCGTTCTCTTATCCGCCCTTAATGGTGGCTGAGATATTAAATACCTCTGAATGGTGGTAAGTCCTACGCTTCAGAGCCACTTCTGGCTACCTAAATATTTCATATGTATCCCATCCTTTGAGTTCTTTACCTCACTATTAATATCATCATCATACCATATCCGCTCCCTATGTGGAGCATATGGAATCCACAAACTGTCTCCAGGCCAAGCGATCGGCCGCTAGCCCTCGTGCATCCTCCCAAGTCAAAACCACGTCCCGCAGCTCTGACGTAAACTGCCTACGAATTGTCAACAGTGGACGACCAGGACGCCGAGAACCTGATGCTTTGTAGAATAGGCAAGCATGGTTAAGGCTCTCGGGAGGCATACGTAGTACATGGCATAGCCAGCCGCAACGCCTTCGCCGGATGACAGTAGATACCAAGGGTTGCTGTGTTCGTTGCCTCACCTCTGTGTTCCTTACAAAGTCAAACCACCGGACACCTAAAATTTTTCTAAGACACCTACTCTCAAAACTCAGAAGTCTGCTGTCTTGGGCCCTGGTTAGGTGCCACGATTCGCAGCCATAGAGGAGAACAGGTGTGATGCAGGAGTTATAAAGGCGGCATTTTGTTTTAATCCGATCTCCAGACAGCTTTCATACTGATCAGTTCTTTCTGAACTCTGCCGTTTTCTGTCATGTACGCTTCCAGATATTTGAAGCTCTCGACCCTTTCGATGACTTGTCCCGACAAAGCCACTATTAATATATTCAATATAAATTTGCATTCTTTAAATTTAGGAGTACTTACGATGATAAATTACTTTGTTAAATTTCCCGGTAGAGAGCAAAACAATAATTTCTCCAAGTCTGATTAAACATCACCATCCTAACACAATAAAGCAAAAGCTTACAGCGATGTGTAATATTAAAGACAACAGCAATACAATGCTGCGTGTAAACTGATAATAGCCACAAATAGCATTCATTTCAAAATCTTAAACAATGACGTCACTCCTTGTATCTAAGTGTAGTGTTTCCGGTTTCCGTTTTTTAAACCCCCGTAGCCGCGTTGGAATATGGAATATGGAATATGAAAATATGGAATACAATCTACATACAAGCTTCTATTGCAAAAAAGATGGCCGCCATTCAGTCTCCCTAGAACAGCTGTTAACAGTATATGACAGTTGAGTCAACGGTATATTTTATCTGTGCTTCCCGCGTCAGTTTGCATAGATTTTTGACAGTTTTGTTATTGGCTGGAGAAATACCATGGCCTAAAACAACCCGCTTTATGACGTCACTCCTGCAAAAATGACGCAGTTAGTACATAGTGGTATTTAGCGCGGTATTTAAAATGTGCAACTTTAAAAAATCGTATCTTCATCAATAATATTAAACATTTTTTTTTTGTTTAGTTAAATAGTAAGTTTATAGAAAAAAAAATACTTTAGAAAACAGTGGATTCCCTCATTGAAAATTCAGTCAACTGTTTCACGTAAACAAATCATTATTATTAATAATACTCAAAATCACACCCCTTTGGCCGAACCAAACAAGACAGTACAAGGTCACAAATACTCAGACACGATAAATATGTAAAGAATAACTTAGGACGTATGTTAGTTATTAATAAAACAAGTTTGATAGTTTTTATTAATTCCGCATAATGTACTATAATGAAATACCGTTATCTTAATATTTACAAAGAAACTAAGTTGTTATATCAATATTTAAGCTATTTGATTAAGGGGCGTACCTACCGAGGCTAGTTGAAAATGTTTTGCCTTATATGGGACCAAATTAGCACAACACATTCAACTAAGATTTAAAAAAAAAAATACAGAAAAGAAAGGTTAACCATATAAAGACTGGTACGTCCTTAGAATTCCATGATGTGCTCTTTATCACAAATACCTATGCTTCTACTAGTAATTATTCGGTAAAATAAAAAAAAAATGCGATAATGGGGATTTTGCATTTTCCATATAATTCATTCATTATTTCAAAATCGGTCTAGGTATTTCCATAGAAAATGGTTTGGTGCAACTATTTGTGATAATTTTTTTGAAACTTTGTGGCAGCCAATAAGCCTAAAAACTCTTAAAAGTACACTAGCCTCAGATGCAACCTTATGTAATTTAAATGCCTGCTCCGTATATTTAAAATTAGTTGCTTTGTGATAATATACATAATATATTGCTTACTTAAGGTCTGCCTATTATTTACACAACATATTCATATGAGATTACGACAATCTTTGTTTTACGGTATAAGTACTATTGAAACTAACTAATTAACCACCACGCAATTTCCCCGAAGGGATGGGCAGAGATAGTAGAACGTCATACTCTCTTTCTTGGTTCACCTTTTTCGCCTACTCCACATTCATACATCTCCTGCACGCAAGTCTATTATTCCAATTTTTCATTTAACCACTTTCAAGTACTTACCTTACTTACGTACTTACCTATGCAGTTTCCATGAAAAATAATAACATAATAAAATTTAAATGATTTAAACTAAAATAATTTACTTAAAAATTTGTAATCAAACAGAGTTTTGCCGAATTCATCCAATGTAAAGGGTTATTCAGTAAGTAGGTATATAAAATTGTTGTCATTTAAATACATATTTTCTGCGACTTATCAATGTCAAAACGTCAGCCAAAATTTACATCTTAATAATAGTGAAGATCACGAACTAACATCGTTTGGAAATTGTTAAAAATTAGTATAAAAATTCAGTAATAGTATTACAAGTTTTATAGCGCTCTATCAAATTTCGGTTGTGATAATTACTTTTAAAAATGAAGCTCAATTTAAATGATTGGCTCTTTCAATAAGCTAAATATGCATTAAAGCTCTGTGTGTATGACATTAAAAAATAAAAAATAATATGGACAGCAACACACCCACATGACATGTGCTTCAAGAGATTCCATCGTATTGAAAAAAGTAACTAAATAAACAAGTAAGCAGTTAAATAAATTATTCTGTATTTGATTAAATACAAAATTGTAATGTCCTTGCGAATAACTCTATAAATCTTTATCCAATATCATCTTATCGCCGAGCGCAGTCATTAAATGTCGAAAAATATATATTCCTAGTTAGGAGTCGAAATTCTGAATATTAAGGGTCATGATCAATAGCAATCCCTCGAGATTAGAAATCTCGTTATATTTGGACAATTCTCTTGAGGTAAGTAACAATCGTTGATGACAATATACATATTACATTTCGTCTATACTCGTAAACGTATCAAATCAAAGTGTCATAACTACATATAATAAAAAAAAAGTTAATAAATAAAGTTTAAAACAACTAAATGCATTAAAAATAATAATATGTCATAAAATCTGCAATGTACTAAAATAAATATATAGAAAATAAATAATGTTTACTTGTTATGAATTGTGGCACCTAACCAGTGCCCAAGATAGCAGACTTCTGAGTTTTGAGAATATTGGGTGTGCGGTGGTTTGACTTTGTAAGGAACACCGAGGTGAGGCAACGGACACAGCAACCCTTGGTATCTACTGTCATCCGGCGAAGGCGTTGCGGCTGGCTATGCCATATACTACGTATGCCTCCCGAGAGCCTTAACCATGCTTGCCTTTTTTACAAGGCATCAGGTTCTCGGCGTCCTGGTCGTCCACTGTTGAAATTCGTTGGCAGTTTGCGTCAGAGCTGCGGGACGTGGACTTGACTTGGAAGGATGCACTGGAACTGGCGGCCGATCGCTTGGCCTGGAGGCAGTTTGTGGATTCCATATGCTCCACATTGGGAGCGGATATGGTATGATGATGATGATGATGTTATGGTCAGAGTATTTTAAAATAAATAATTAATATTCGTATTACTAAACATAGCCGCCATCACTTTAAATCAACAATATAAGACGCAAATAAGCTGTAGAATTCTTTAGGTTCGAGGCAGCTCGTACGATCCATATTCTCCGTATTAGAAACAGGTATAGAATGATAATGCAACTCTTATTACGTTATTATTCTGTACTAAAAACTTGAAGTTAGTGTTCTCCGCACCATTTCGATGGCCTATCTCTATTCAGAGAAAACTTGAAAAAATTACAAATTAATGATGGTGATATTATATTCCCCTTACTATGCATGGGTGACCGCTTATTATCTTAACTGTAAAAAAGATGCATATTTTACGATATATTTTTCTCGCACTAAATTCATAAATGTAAAATTTACATTATGAAAATGTTTAAAAACAAATTTGATCTAAAAATTAGTTAAGATAGTTTGGACTTCACCCATCGACATTTTTAATTGAAACTCAACATTTTGAATGTGTACACAAATTGTAGACAAATTACTGGATTATACCCATGCTGGGCCAATATAAAATATTATTGATATCAAAACAG
The DNA here is from genome assembly GCA_022494985.1 of Micrasema minimum. Lineage (NCBI taxonomy): Eukaryota > Metazoa > Arthropoda > Insecta > Trichoptera > Brachycentridae > Micrasema > Micrasema minimum. The sequence continues at coordinate 6,968 of JAGVSP010000387.1, read as the reverse complement.
AGCCAGAGAAACTCTGGAAACAAAATGTGGATTATCTAGGCGTTTACAGGGCTTGTGACCTGTCATCGGCTGGGTTAAGTGGCCACTTTATGTATTACAACATTCCCCATTCCGCCCTTCATTTGAATAAATAAATAAATAACTATGCATGACCAATTTGGAAAACCTACATGTATGTGGGGTGCACAGAGAGAAATGAAAGAGTACTTCCAGTTTCTAGTGCACATTTATTACACAGAAGTTTCATGGAATGAAATACAATGAAAACTTAACTAATTAAACTAAGATTGACATGAGTTATGAAAATACAAAAGTACGAAATGAATTTAGATTGGCACGCAATTTGGCGGCAAGAAATTTGTACAAAAGTGACGTGGAGTCACGATGGCGGTTAAAATGGTTCTCGTCGTTGTTCGATAGCGTTCGGCATCCGGTAGATCTTGCTTCGTCCCGCGTCGCACGCGTGACGTATTTCTTCCGTCACATGTATGCACTAACACAGAACGTTTCGTATGCGTGTACGATTTTCGTCATTTTTGGGAATTTTTTCTTACTTGTGACATCTGTTGAGAAAACTTATGTAATGGGAATGTTCTAATACATCAAGTGGCCACTTAACCCAGCTGATGACAGGTCATAAGCCCTGTGAACGCCTAGATAATCAACATTTCGTTTCCAGAGTTTCTCTGGCTTTGTTGGGATATCAATAATATTTGAAATATAACTCATTTACCGCCGTTAAATACTCAAATCCGCTACATTTTTCTTTCTTATCAGATTTATGTACAAGCATTTGATTACGATGTCACTTTGAAATTTTAATTTGAAATGTCTCCGAACATAAATAAGACATCGAAATTCAAAGGAATATTTCACCCAAAAAAATATTATAAAATGCCAGTTTTCAGTCTTCATACGCCCGCATAACAATATGAATCCTAGTGCCCTTTCTAAGATTAGCATTAACGGTTATATATAAGGAAAGGGGTAGTTTGAAATTAAACCGCAAAGGTTTTTTGCTTTGTACTATGCGGGCTTATTAACAATTTAGCTCTATTCGCCATAACTTAACGGGAAATTTAGGATATGTTACCCCTTTGCAAATAGTTCCTGAAGTCAAAGACAGATTTTAAGATGAAGTTTCAAGCTGAAAGCTTTATCTACGTACTAATATTTAGAGAATTAATAACGTTTTGCTGGCTGTTAATATAGACACGTTTATGTCTCCGAGGTAGAAAATATTATTAATTAAGCGTTCAGCATTACTTTCTGTTCCTATAATAACTACTATGTGCCTATCTTCTGGTATGTGGCTAGATAAGGTCGATTTTGTTTTGATAATCGTTAAGTCAGTATATGAAATTCTGGAAAGTGTTTTTAGTTTAACTAATATCAATCAGCAGAACACATTCTGTGGAATTGTACTCTAATGGATGATGCCAGGGACGAAATGTTAAATGGTTTGACAGGGGTAATGAGACCAGCGTGGAATGTGGATCTGATGCATAATACTAATAATTTTTATTTGTTCAAACGGTTTGTCGGAATCTGGGTGTCGCGTTGGGAAATCCTCAGGGTCGCTGCATAAAGCTGCTCTTGAATGTGTGCTATCTTCGGTTTGGACTGTGCTTCCTTTCGAGCGGAAGGCACTGCGTGTATGTGCTGTCCTCCCCTTGCGGGGTTGGTGTTATGGACCCTCCTCTCTTTCTCCGTCCCCTCGGAAGTCTTCTCTTGTTACTTTTGTTTGTTATTATTTCTTTTGTATATACGTGTATTATGTGTAAATTACTTTTTACCTGTAATGATTTTGGTTACTTTTTCTTTGTTTTGTTTTATATGTACATATTTGTAACTGTTATTTTTCTGAATAAATTGTACGGAGATACTGAGGGGGTAACCTTAGAGGGGTGGGGAGGATATAAATATATCCCTCTTCCCCCCTCACTAACTGCATAGAGTAGATGAAATAGAAGAATATATTACCTCTATGTGCAGCTGAAAAATAGTCCCCCAGGACTCTATAACAGCTGCGGGTGGATGGTGGGTTCGTTATCCCCCCTCAGTTTAACTAATATATTGAACAATTGTACCAATTATCAATCCATTTCCGCTCCATGTGTTAAGAATGTGGATTCCACAAACTGCCTCCAAGCTATGTGATAGGTCGCCAAGAATCTCCCAAGCCAGGTGTCCAACTACCGACGATTGTAAGCAACGAACAATACTATAATTGAATGCATTCTAATTGATGACATAGGATTGTTTGTATGAGTGAAAGCTGTAAGTAATATGAAATATTGTAAAAAATACTATTATAATAATCAATAATTATTATTACAGTAGTAAAATTATAAATTCTGTGTTCTTTTGATATGAAAATTTTAACAATGTTTTACTAAAAAATCCAGGTTTAATGGCTTCTGTGTAAACTATGGATAATTTTCATGAAAAATCTTTAGAGTAGGATAAGATAAAGATAAAAAGATACTAATGTACTTTTATTTAAATAAGCATCTGAAAATTTAAACAATATTCATTAAGAAGTATATCATTAAAATAAATATTTGTTTATTTTTATGATTGCAAAAATAAAACGATTTGAAACAAATATAAAGTTTATTTATTTGTCAAGCTCCGAGTGAAATTATCGTTCGGCCGGCATATTACGGTAGTGCTGATGCCATACGAACGCCTATAGAACGGGACGACGATGTACGTTCAATTTATCTACATATTTTTTGTTTGTTTTAAACCTTATCAAACCCTACGGTTGTTTTCTACAAATCGTCAATTTTGTATGCTAATCTTATTTCTTTTTTCAGTATTATCATCTCAAATCGGAGGCTGAAAAATTAAGTTGGTTATGTGCTTTAGACACCTCAAAACCCGAGTGCAGCAAAAAAAACTCACTATTATATTTTTGTATTTAAATCTGCTAATTTTATGTCAAGAATATTCTAATTTTTTTATTCTATTTGGGAAAACCTTTAATTGTTTTATTCGGTTAATTTATAACATTTTCTAAGTGATTTATTACTTTTGGTTTTTCCGTTAATAAATAATAATAATGAAATAAAATGCATCTTTGAAAGACACTTGGTGCATTTTCATTAATATGAAACTGAATTTTCTAAAAGACCAAAAGTTTCTTTTCCTTAAAGAAATATCTAGTTCCCTCAAATACCGTATAATTTATTTTTAAAACAGATTAACACTTGTTAAGATTATGTTTAACACCACAAAAACATCGTACAGCTAGTATTTTTTTCATGGGCAGGTACTAAAATGTTTCAGACCATATAATAATAATTTTAAATCTATGGTCTCTGTATTCAGCACTCTATGATAATTTCCATCCAACTTCACTCAGCTGTCAGCCGTGAAACGTGACACACGCTTATCTATTTGGTGAGTTTATTTCATTATTTCTTCTGAATTTCCTGAATTTTAACAATATTATTATTACGTAAACACCAACACTCGTAAAAGAAATGCAGGTATCTTCATACTTAGAGTTTAGACGTGGCATCGATTTGATTCTTAAAACTGTGTTCGCTGATCACTAAACAGTTATAGGTAAACGTTTATTTAGTGCACTTTAATGTAAAAATTAGCATTTTTATGCCCTTTGCATGGATTTAACATCATAAATATATTAATTCTCAATTCGCTGTCAGTTGTCAAACGTCACTTACATAATCCAGCGCAGATCTGTTTGGTGAGTTAATTTACTAACTTTTACTGCGTTTTTTGCTTTATTTTACATTCAAAATGTAGAATAATAGACTTGTGTACCAATAAAACTATGTTCCTACGTTTTATCGTATCGCGTTTAGACGTGGCGTCGATTTAATTAGTAAAACAGTATTCGCTAGTTATTAAAACGAATAAGCAAACCAAGGTTTTTTTAATTTTTAATTTTTAGATGTAATTTCTGCGCAGTTGAGTGTTTATTTAGTGCATCCTTGTGGTAAATTTTGCATTTTATGCCCTTTACACAGATTAAACAGTTTCCGCTATCATTTATCAATTCTCACTTCGCTGTCAGCTGTCAGACGTAACATACGTATTCCCGCTCAGACTTGTTTAGTGAGTTCATTTACTAGATTTAACTACGGTTTTTGCTTAATTTAATATTAAAAATGTTAAATAATAGAATTGTGTGCCAGTAAAACTGTATACGTTTCATTATAGCGTATTCAGTGTAGAATTTAGACGTGGTATCGGTATTGCGTCGGTTGAGACTTATTTTTTGATGAGTAGGGGAAGTCGAGGTTACATGCAACCCTTGGAAATTTAAATTTATGATTATTTTTATTTCAATATTTTTTTTTTAACATTCAAGTGAACATTAAGTAATAAAAATTGGGGTGGAAGACAAAGACGATTTTTTTGTGTTATTGGCAATGCATCCGAGCAATCCGGATTATACAATTTAAAGGAATAAGCGAGGTACCTATATCGTAATCGTACCAATTAAATAACTTAACGTTAATTGCAGCATGTGAAGTGTAGTGTAGACGCGGCGTCAGTTGAAAGTTTTTGTTAATATTATATTATTATTATTGATTTATTTCATATATTACATTTTCTTTTCTTAATGAAATACCTCGCTGGGCAAAGCCCGTGTTGAGGTATTCATTTACAACTAACATTTACATTTACAAGCATGATACATTTAAAGAAGAACAATAAAATAATGCATTAGGAACCTACAATTAATAACACTGCTAACTATATATATGCTATTTAGGTGGGGTAACCATTTCAAGGCACCTCTCGGGACCCAAATCGTAGATCCAATTTTTTACGAAGATGCGAAATTTTATTACATCTTTTTCATTTTTCGCATACAGTGGAAGGGTGTTATATATTTTTGGAGATAAGAAGACGTGGTTTTTTTATCCAAAAGAAGTTGTCATTTGCGGTAGTTCCAATAATTGTTTACTTTTGATTCTTGTTACATATTTCGGGTCATTCCTTGTCCCACCATATTTATGTGTGGGAACGAGTAGTGCCTTGCCGTACAGTTGCCTGACGTTCAAGACACCCACTCGCTCAAACACCTCCACTAAATGTCATGCGACGCGATGGACGTTGAACCAGAATATAACTTAAGTACAGTAACTGAGGACAGGGTAACAACATCCATTGTAGAGAGATCTTTGGATTCAAAGTAAGTTGGACTCCCCTGACTTATGCAAACGGCTGCTTGGAGATAATTAAGCTAAGAAATTAATTCAGTGTTTTTCAAATATTTAATACTTAACAGCATTCTTACAGAACGGCTATCGGGGCACTAGTTACTACTACTTCACTACTTTCCCTTATCCGCATCCAATGGTGTATAAGGCACAGTATTAGTTCGTAGATAAATAATTAGCCTAACTTGTTTCAGGAAAAACAATGTGGATCCGAAAGAAATAAAGTTCGAGTCGTTCATAAAGAAGGAATATTATCCCGTGCCATACCATGTGATGTTTCAACCAGTATACCTCACTAATGCCCACTTTATATGAGACAGTTTCTTGTTCAGAAAACTACACAGTTTCTTGTTCAGAAAACTGTGCAGTCTGTCAAACTTCTGTCAAAAGACACGCTAAATATGTGTATTTTTGAAACGCGATTGTAAGTTATTATCGTATGTTTGCTCTCAGGAAATTGTATATTTAGCTAATTATGTATATATGTGTTATTGTTTTTTTACGTATTTAAAAGCATACAATAAACCAATGTCTATTTAAACGTTAACATAAAAAACATTGACTGTCATGTCAGCTTAAATCTGACACTAGCACACAGTTTTTTCATGCAGTTTTACCTTTATACGGGACCGTTTTCAGACGGCACAGAAAACTGTGTAGTAAACTGCGCCATATAAAGATAGCTTAAGGACGAACCAGAATACAACTTTAGTACAGTTACTGAGAATGGGGTTACAACTCACACTGTCGAGAGAGCTCCGAGTGAAACTATCGTCTGGCCGGCAAATTACGGGAATGCTGAAGCCATACAAGCGCCTATAGAACGGGACGACGATGTACGTTCAATTTATTTACATATTTATTCCTTGTTTTAATCCTTACCAAACAAATACAATCCGAAGAATTATTAATTATTAAATATTTATTACTCTTTTTTACTAAATTCGTTAAATTTGTTAAAACTGGAGGGCAGGAGAATTATTTGTGACTTATTAAATTTATACAAAATTATTCATTCAATGTTCGATACCCCTGAAGTTCTGTCACTTATTAATTTTAATGTGCCGTCTAGGAATACTCGTTATACCCTTCAATACTGCGCCAATAACACATCTACAGCATATGGGTGCAATTCTGTCATCAATAGACTCCACAATCTAGGCAATAAGTTTATGCATACTGCTGGCGATACATTCGATGTCAATTTTAATGCCTACAAGTTGGCACTTCTAAATTATTTCAAGGCCGAATGTATCGATTCGTGTGCATACAATTTGGGTTCTAAAGTTTAATGTTTTAATGCAATGTTTATTTGAGATGCTGGATTATTTTAACATTTTTTTATGTATATTATTATTTCGTGTATTTGCTGTAAATATTTAATATGTAAAAGGCACTGAGTGCCGTTTATTTTAATAAAATAAAATAAAATAAACCCCAGCCAATGACAGGTCATAAGCCCTGTAAGCGTCTAGATAATCCACATTTGTTTCCAGAGTTTCTCTGTGTCTGTTGGGAATCAATAATATTTTAAACAGTTTTAAATCAATTTCATTTTAAATGAGCTATATAGGTATGTATATCTGTTTGGAATATCGAGTCCATTTCTGTTATACTTGTTCCATTGGTAAATAAATTATTTTGAAATATCCGAATTAAATTGTTTGATTTTTCCATTGCATCCCAAACTCATTATATTAAAACAAATAAATATTTTTGGAAAGCATTATAATAATATTAATCCTTTTATTTAGCATCATCTTT
>JAGVSP010000386.1:0-69895 GCA_022494985.1 Micrasema minimum | reverse complement strand
TTTGATTTTTCAGTTAAATAAAATGAAAATGAAAACTAGCCCGGATTTTTTTGTTTAAACATACAAGTGTTTACAAACGTAAAAACTTTTATTGTCTATAATTTATTGCTTTTTCCCCAAAATAGCTTCTGTGTACCTAACGACTTTTTAAAAATTAATGATACTATTCTGTGAGTTAAATTTTTAATGAGCATTGATTAATCGTTGACATCACGATCTCACTACTAATCACAAATCATCGCAACTAGCTATATTGGTGACGAAGGTACCTATCTCGAAAAATAATTTTAATTTTACATTCGTGTTTGCAATAAATCAGAGATGCGTTTAATTATACGTACTGAATTAAAAAATATTTTTGTGTCTTCCATGATAAAATAGGAACATTTTTATACAATAATAAATAATGGGTACCTATTTATTTATACTTTTCCTCTCCCCTAAAAACATTATTTTCTGCATATTTACATGTGTCCATGTGATATAAAGGTATATAAATGATATATTATGTCGTATTTAAATGTAGGTATCTCCCTGTACCAACTAACTAACTAACCATCACGCCATTTCCCCGTAGGGGTAGGCAGAGAGGATAGAACGCCATACCACTCTGTCCTGACAGACTTTCTTTGCTTCCTCTACATTCGCACATCTTCTCATGCACATACGCCGATTATTCCGACTTTTCACATGTCCACTTTCAAGTACTTGACGTACTTGGTCATGCCATGCCTTTCTCGGCCTTCCGCGGCTTCTACATCCAGGGACACTTGCATTTAAACTTATTTTAGCCGTTCTTTCATCATTCTCCCTGTACCCTGTACATAATTGGGTAGGTACCTACGTGAAAAATGTGATTAGGTAAATAATGTACCTATTATGTAGTACGATAAATATAGGGAAAGTAGTAGTTGTAGTAGTAAATATGATCAACGTTCATAGTCTGTACGATAATATTTCTAATTTATTAAGAGCCGTCAACTACTGTAAATAAATTGATGACTTTAATGTTCTCTGATCTCTTGTGGTTAAATAGACATGACATTGACTTTCCAGAGACGCTTTATTAAAGTGATGGAACAAATAAAATAATTAAGTTATCCTTGCCTAAATTTTGTTCGTATTAGATATTGATACTTACAGACATATTATATACAGAGGTACATAGGCACTTAGCAAAACAGTAAACACATCGGTTTAATAATAATATCAATTTTTAAACTTCTTACATATATGTACACCGTGTCCCACGATGAGACCCCGAAACTCCGGAGGGTGATTGTTCATGGTATTCTGAGAAAAAAATCCTTATAAAGTTTTTTGATCCGGGCATTTTTAATAATTAATTTTAAAAAAGTATTAATAAAAAGCGACTATGTAATACTGGCTTTTGTTTAAAATGCTAGCGGTGGCGGGGTGGCGGTGGGCGGGGAGGAGTGGGGGTCCGCTCTGGTCACCGAACACCTTGCCTTGTGCGGACATTCAAAATTCGAATTTCATATCTGAAATTGGTGCAGGTCACGTGGTGTTAGCCAGTTCAAAAATGGACGGTATTACACGCGTGAATTTTTATTCATATTTTAATCATTTTTTTAAGAAATTAGAATTGAGTTTTTTGAAAAACTTTACTAAGATTTTTTTCTCAGAATATCATGAATAATCACCCTCTGGAGTTTCGCGGTCTCATCGTGGGAAACGGTGTATAAAGCATATTCTACATTTCTTTTACAAAAGGTAACATTTAATTATTTATTTATTTATTTAACCAACTCAACAGGCCAGGAGGCCCAATTACAGAGGGGAACAGCGTCACAAACTTGGCTTGAGAAAAATCACTTTTGATTTTTTGTGTTTTCACCGGGAATTGAACCCGGAACCTCCGTATCGTGAGTCCAGCGATTAGATTGTAATAAATTATACTAATATTTTTTTCTAGCGTTACATTTTACTTAAAGTTCTGTTAAAGCCTTGAAAACAAGTATATAAAAATGGTTTCCGCCCTTAATATTAAAATAATTGGCGATCCAATAACGATGATGTGTTGAGTGTCTATGTACTGTCAGCGGTGAGCCCACTACCCTATTTCCCGAATTCCGGCCACAAAAAGCAGCCGCTAAATAAAAACACCGGGGAAGTTCTACTTCCCTAATACCGAAGTTATTTAACCTAAACGTAAAATGGTCGCCAAATCACCCATTGTCTTATTCTGATGGTTCACAAGTTTACGTTATTAGTAAGTTTTTTTTGGGTGAAAGAATTTTGGTAATACTATAAAGTTTTTACCCTCGTGTGGAAAATCCTACAAAAATGTATGTAAAGTCGATGGACCTCTATCATATTGCACTCACTACTGTTAATTGTTCTCAAAGTGTTAAGCGCCTTTATACGGGACAGAAAACTGTAGGTACAGTTTCTTGTTCAGTTTGCAAACTATCCCGTATAAAGCGAAAACTGTATGAAATATTGTTCGGTCGGTCCGACTGACCTGACAGTAAATGTTCTTCATGTAAACGTTTATGTAGATAACGTATACATTATTATCTATATTAACTATTTTCTATGTGGAAACATACGATAATAACAATTTGACAACTCAACAGAGACGAGAAGTTTGGAAGGGAATATGGATATCTAGGCGTTTACAGGGCTTATGACCTGTCATTGGCTGGGTTAAGTGGCCACTTGATGTATTACAACATTCCCCATTTCACCTAGTATTTGATATCCATATCTGCCAATATACAGTAAAATGGCGCGACGCTTCACATGTGAACACTCTCTGTCATCGATTGAGAAAATTGCTAAGCATTTTAGCAGAAACCTTTATGATTGCAAGTGAGATTCTTACCGAATTATATCACCTACTAGGAAACGCCTGAAGATGAATCTGCCAATATACAGTAAAATGGCGCGACGCTTCACATGTGAACACTCTCTGTCATCGATCGAGAAAATTGATAAGCATTTTAGCAGAAACCTTTATGCAAGTGAGATTCTTACCGAATTTATCACCTACTAGGAAACGCCTTTATTTGTATTTGGATTTATATTATAAGTATTTGGACACACTCAAAATGTTGTTCATACGATAATAGCTTACGATCGCGCTTAAAAAATAAACATATGTGTGTGTCTTTTGACAGACTTTACAGTATTCTGAACAAGAAACTGTACAGTTTTCAGTCCCGATTAAAGTGCGCACGTAATTAAATAAGTTAATGTTTAATAGAGGTACCCAATAATTCTTTACCAGGACATAAGAATAGGACAGGTAGGTGTGTGTGCGACGTGCGTGTTGCGTGTGGCGTGTGACGGCTATCGAGCGGTCGGTCGGTCGTGTCCTCCACGTGGGCGCGCACGTGCCAGCCCGTGACGTCACCAGCTAGCGTCTCGCCCTCAGGACCGCCATGGCGTGCCCGACTCCCAGACGCATTTCCCTCTGCTTTGCATTTTCACATTTTTCCCTTGTATATCCGAATACATAATAAAAGACGCGATCCTCTCGTTATGCCGAGATATCTATTTGGAACACATAATGTTGAATATTGTTATAATGCACGACATGTGAAATTGCCTTTTGAATAAAATACGCTTCTACAGACGGTAATATTTTTTTAGTTACAATATCTAAACTATTTTCGTATATCTGCAATGGAACATCTGAACGATTCACCAATCTTCATTGAAACCCTAAAACGATTTTATCTTCTCCAATAAAAACCTATAATTTGTTTTTTATTTGTGATCAGAATCTTTTTGCGGTTTTCTTAGGTATTTGTATTTATTTATAAATGATTTCACACCAAAAAATTAATCTATTTCAATGGTTTTCCCATCTGCATACAGAACTTCATAATTTTTTAATAACTTGCCATTACTAACGAAATAAAAATCATGCGACATCAATCTTCAAACGGGAAATGATCCACGATTTTCAGAATAAATTGTACCTTATATTAAAAGAAATAAATATAATTAAACATTTTTGGTCGGGTTCAAAAACTTGTACACAAATCTGGATTTTATCCCAAGACGGGAGTAGGTATATATTTATTTTATATCCCTACAGAGATGGGGTAGAATTTTTTCAAATTCAGGAATATGGATATTCGAGCGTCTTATGATTTGTCATTGGCTGGGTTAAGTGGCCACTTTATGTAGGTACTACAACATTCCCCATTCCGCTTATTAGCGAATATCCACACTAGGTAACATTTTTGATTTTTGTATATATGTTACGAATCAAGAATCATCCACCAGCGAGTCGAACGCTCCGTCTATGCATTATATTGAAGTTATTGAATACTTAACTTCAATATAAATGCATAGATGGATAAGCCCTGTGAACGCACGAATATCCATATTCCTGAATTTAAAAGAATTCTACCTCATCTCTGTAGGGATATAAAATAAATAAATATAATTAAATTAATAATAATGGTTATTACAACATAGCATAATATGTAAGAGTGATTTCTGTTGATATGAATACAATGTACATAGCATTGGAACCCCACATATAATTGAACCGTCAATAAAATCAACCAGTAAAAATAATACGTGATAATATCTATTTTTAAAACACAGTCATGAGTCATGATTCATTTTACATGTAACCAGAATATCAATATCGAAATGCTTACATTTTCCAGCACGCGCCACCAATCGTTTTGGTTAAGCTTTTAGGAAAAGCTCAGGAGCTTTAAGTACCTAAGTACGCCATATTTTCCATTCAGTAGATAGATAGCCGTAATTCCAAATTGAACCGGTACGTTTTTGACGGCATATTTTCGTATCTCGTGATGGCGTGACGTAATATTTGACTTTGATGAACGTTTCGGTTAGTGGCGGTGGATGGTTCCCGTGTCTAATCCTCCGAGAAATGACTAGGTACCCAGAACAATGCAGTTCGGTATCAATGTACCTACCCTGCACGTGAATAACACCTCCAGCCCTTCGATGCGCCCCCGCTGTTTGATATTTTTGACCTATTTTTTTGTAACGAAGCGGGGTGCACAAAGCGATGTCACAAATCTTGCTTCCTGATACTTACGCTGCCTATTGGAAAATATTTAATAATGTGTATACTGCGTATTTACTAAAAACAATCGCAAACACGAACGTAATATTCCTTTTTATTTATGGTGGGTAGAAAGTATTGAAAACAACATTTATGGAAAACCTTTACAGCATAATTTTTATGTCTACCCATTTTCAATTCTGAAATCGTACCCACATGAAAAAACTTGATATTGAATATGAGCATAGTAAAATAATATGTGTCTATAAAGAGTACATACCACATATGAGATTTCGTAAAACTTACAGTATTTACCTAATATAATTCCAAAGAAGATAAAATATAGATTGTTGTCAACTAACAAATTTAATTAGTATACGAGTGCCTGGTCGAGTTACCCGTAGTAATGCACTATTTTACTGCAGCCAATCATCGACAAATTACAGTGTAAACTCATCTATACGACGAATGCACGCACTGGCAAACAAGTATGCTAATAATATTGATGTTTTCAACACTAATCTAGTTCATTTTAGGGAGCAGTGTCTGGATGCCATCTCTGGCGGTAATGAATAGCTACCTACTGTGTAACTTTTAAAAATGGTTATGTAAAAGCCCTATGGGCGTTAAAACAATAAGATAAATAAAATATTATTTTTTTAGAACAATTTTTGTTCTGTTGTTTCAGATGAGCAAGAACGCGTACAAAAGAAGACTTTCGTAAATTGGATCAACTCCCATCTCTCTAAGGTACATGTTATATAATAATATTCATCACCATCATCATCATCAATCAATTTCCACTTCCTATGTGGAGTATATGGATTGCACTCCCCGTCCATCTCTTCTCAAGTCAGGTCTACGTCCTGCAGATTCCTTAGCTTGGAGACAGTTTGTGGAATCCATATAGTAGATAGTACGTATATGTTTCTCACAGGGAGCGGATCATGTTGACGACCTCCGATAATATTAATACGTCACATCAATTATTATTGAAGATGTGTAGTAAAAACATTTGAAACCATGTTTTTTTCTACGAGTTCATCAAATCTTTTGAGACAGTTCTGTTTACATGTATTTCTCGTTACATTGTCCGCCGAAGATTATACAATGCGCCTTCATATGACCCATCTAAACTAGACCCTGAAGATCAAAATGTCTTCATTGGAGAACCGTAGATACAAGATTTTATTATTAATTTATTTTACTCATAATATACATAGACTAACAAGCTTCTTAGCCGAGCCGCTTCAAACTGTACCCTATAATAATAAAATTTAATATGTATGTATTTCTAAAATATTGAACTCAACACGTTTATAAACTATGAACTCAAAAATAAAGTCTCTTTTCTCTTTTGCATCAATTTCCTTCCATGTACTCTCCCGAGTCACCAGAAGAAATAATATCTTACATGTTAAATCTTTCAAATTACTATAATCATGGTTTTTATATTCCAATATACCTACCTACCTAGGTACCTGCTACATATAAATATGTATGTAAACTCTGTAACTACCTACATAATATAAGTTATAAATTTGCTAATGCGCACTTTATACGAGACAGAAAACTGTACTGGAATATTAAATGGTCGGCGCGACGTGTGGCTGACCTGACAGTTAATGTTTTTTTTACGTTAACATTTACGTAGATATTGATATATTGAATGCTTTTAAAAACGTAAAAAACAAATAACATATTTACATTATTAGCCATATTAACAATTTCCTGTCTGCAAACATACGATAATAACTTACGATCGCGCTTAAGTAATATACATATTTAGCGTGTCTTTTAACAGACTATACAGTTTTCTTATTCAGAAAACTGTTATACAGTTTTCTGAACCAGAAACTGTACAGTTTTTCTGAACAAGAAAGTGTACAGTTTTCTGAACAAGAAACTGTACAGTTTTCTGAATAAGAAACTGTACAGTTTTCTAAACAAAAAACTGTACAGTTTTCTGAACAAGAAACTGTACAGTTTTCTGAACAAGAAACTGTACAGTTTTCTGAACAAGAAACTGTACAGTTTTCTGAACAAGAAAATGTACAGTTTTCTGAACAAGAAAATGTACAGTTTTCCGAACAAGAAACTGTACAGTTTTCTGAACAAGAAACTGTACAGTTTTCCGAGCAAGAAACTGTATTCGCATCTCATTAGACTGTAAATAAATTAAAAGAGCTGAAAGCTTAGAACTTATAGGTATGTAGCTGCTAAACTTTTCCCATCTAGTAATATCGGCATTTAAGCATGATTGAAAAATTATAAATTGGTTTATTCCACAGCGAGTTCCACCGCTTAGAGTTGATGACCTGATCCATGACCTGAGAGATGGAACACGACTACTCGCCCTATTGGAGATCCTGTCTGGAGAGAAACTGGTAAAAAACGTGTTTTGCATTTTTTCTATTAAAACGGTTGAAAAGTATTGTATATCTTTCATTATTATGCAAATCTAACAACATTCTGGTAATTTTGTCCAAAACAATCGAAATATGCGGGTAATAACAGTGAATTGAAAAATTTTTATGAACAGAAAAAAAGCAGTAGGTAGGTTGGTACTTTTATTTTAATTATTGCACAACCGCTAGTATAATATATCATCTTTGGTACTACTTCTTGGTTGTATAGTCAATTTGCATATTTTAGAATAAAATTGCCATACATTCTTCTTATCTTGGAGTACATTATATTACAAAAATTATTTCCAGTTTCCATGCCTAGAACAATAATTTCTTTCCCTGATGCAAAACTTTTTGCTTTGGCACGAAAAATTTAAAAAGTGGTTGAAAATAAGTTAGTAGTTTGTAGACCTCTGAATTTTATGATTCAGAACCAGAATATTGTTTAAAATCTTTATTATCTTTCTGTTCTTTGGGTGTACAATGAACCAACAAGTTAAAATAATGAATTGGGCATTTAATAAAAAATAGTCGTATTTAACCTACCCCGTTATGAAAATATATACTTTTAAAAACAACTTATAAGAAAAAATAGCGCTGTAAACCAATGATTAAACGTCAAATCAAAGGGAAAAATAACAATTTTCTGCCGTTGTGGGCATTGTGTGACTAGTGTGTATTCTATGGTGTCACAGATAATATATATGGTGTGACTCCGACATACAACAAAATATAAAACTAGCGATAACCGGCAGGTAAAACAGTTTACTCGTTGGCAAAATATAAAATTAGCCCTAGATGTTACAGTTTGCTGTTACCGACCGTTTATTTAGGAGAAGTTGAACCACTACCCCCTGAATACGTAGAGAAGGTGGTGGTTGTACCGGCCTAGATTGCAGATTACTGTTTTCTCGGTCGGTAAACCGCTAGTTTTATGTTTTGGCGTGCGTTGGAGTATCGCTAATATCGGAAGTGATTTTTCTTCTCAAAGTTGTTTTCATAATTTAATTAATATTTTTTATTGACATTACTTGGTGGAATTCCACGATTAAATTATTTGAATAAAACTAATTAAAGTTAAATAAAAATACTTAGTACACTTCCACTTTTATTTATTTGACCAGTTAGCGCTTTCACTTTGTAAGGGCATCTTCAGACTGGTAAAGACCAGTTTCCATAATATTTATTATTTCATCTCAATCAGTGTTGCCATATTTATCTGCATCGATACAGATTTTAGGCTACCGTTACAGATTTTTTTGAATTGGACATAAGTTTTCTTTTAAACCTCCATGTTTTCTTGGTTTAAAATTTTCACTTTTACAAATTTTATACAGATTTTAGCTTATTGATCTCATTCAGATTTCTTGATTTTGTACTTCAGATTTTTTTTTCTCAAAATTCAAACTTAAATTTTATTTAAATATTCGCTCTACACGAAAACATTTTTAAAATTCAATTCCGGGTTGGGCCGGAATTCTTCATTCTGTTGATGAATCTTAAAATGTTTTCTACGATTGGCGGATTTAAAGATTGGCGGCTGCTGCTTAAGCGACATTATATTTGTACAATAGTAACGAACAGCAACAATGAGTAGAGCATCTGACTGACCGTTGGTATATTTTGCAGCCCATGGAGAGGGGCAGGGTCCTCCGCAGGCCCCACTTCCTCAGCAACGCCAACACGGCCCTGAGGTTCCTCGCCAGCAAGAGGATCAAGCTGGTCAACATCAACCCCGCCGACCTGGTGGACGGGAGACCGCCAGTCGTGCTGGGGCTTATCTGGACAATAATCCTCTACTTTCAGGTAAAGTTCACAATTAGAGTTTCCATTCCGCAATGTATAACTGAAGCTATTTAACCTATTAAGTTCTAACGTTCTTATGAAGAAAGTGGCTTCTCCAATTTGGCATACTTCTACTACTTTTCCTTATCCGCACCTAATAGTGCATAGGGCTTAGAATTGGTAAATTGTATCTTGATCACTTGTTACATGAAGGCAAGATGATTAGTCTATTCTTCAGTGTCAGTCCGTAGTATCATATAATATCATCATCGTGGCGGTGAAGAGAGCTGAGGCGGACAACTTTGCATAAAATTAGTTTATTTTTATTTTTTGCATCCTAAGTACAATATCTAGGGCCAATGACAGGTCATAAGCCCTGTAAACGCTTGAATATCCATATTCCTGAATTTGATAAAATTCTACCTCATCTCTGTAGGGATATAAAATGAAATATTTCTAGGGTTGTTTATATTAATAATGTGGCAATTTATCATGGCTTTTGAGAGACGATAAATAAAAAATGCACTCTCCAGATTTTTATATAAACCATTTTTGTTTTCTTAATTTTGCCAGTATTTAACTTCTTGGAGATGCTACTTTCTTCATAAGGAGGACATAGTTAGCTCTACGTGCAGCGATAAAACCATTTGACGAGTCTTTGTATTCTCTTTGAGTGGATTCGCCAGATCCTTACAATTGTCGAGACCAGCACAGATATTTTCTACACACACTATGATTTATCTGCACAGTTGGTCTGTGACGATAACGTAATGTGTGTAGCCTGCATTATACAGATATTATGCTTGTTTTGTGGTAATCTTTGTATGTAGCATTTTATGATTCATACTAATAAGGCTTCTTCTTCTGTTCAATAATTAATCTGTTTTTATTGCTGTGCGTTGTTGCAAAAAGGACATGCATATCTTAAATTAGAAACATGAAAATACATTTAAAATGTGCAGTGGCTGTTTAAATTTTTTATTTCACCGCTGAGCGCTTTTACCTTATAGCGAGCATTCTCAGATTAGAATCAGTCTACCTATAAGTATGTAGTATGTAAATATTACCAATCTGAAGATGCTTGTTATAGGAAGAAATCGCTTACTGGTCAAATGAAAATGTCATATAGCCACCAAGAATATGTATTTGAATTTAAGTTTTATACAAATTACATGTTTATTTACTGTTATGGAGTTTCACTAAGAAATATTATAAAAAACATAAATTCTAGTGACATGCATATCCACAAATGCTATTTACAATGAATTTTTAATCAGAACTGTTTTCGTCAATAAATCATGAATAATATAGTTCAGTTGATTGGCTTAATATCTTATGAATCTCCTTTGTACTTAAATGTTTATTTAGTATTTACTTAGTGTGTTTATTTGATTGTATATTTTCTTAGTAAGTAATTTAACTGCACTCTAAGAAATTAAATTATCATATGGGTACTCAAAGTAGAAACGATGTTGATAAGCTCCCAATTTATTTTGTACTATTGTGTATTTGCACAATTGCACTTTTTAAGTACTTAATCTGCCTTTTTATGCAAGCTTCGGTCGGTAAATGGAAATTGTAACTTCAGAAACAGATCGAGGTTAGTTGGATCACACCTTATTACGTAATTACGTATTCTTAGTTTATTAATTTGGTATAATTTTATTACTTAGTACTTTGCTATGTCAATTTTATATAATAATTAACTTTATTAATTTATTTGAATAAGATTGATTTGATTCTAATGCCTACAGTACATTTATAATAATTAATCGGTTCATTAAAATTATGCAAACATCAAATCACATTTGGTCAGAAATTTTACCAAATCACTCATAAATTTGTAAAATATTTTTATGCTGTTGTTTTAAAAACTGACAATTTCTCACACCACATCAACAGTAATAATTATTGAAAAATCTATCACACTTACTTATTGGATCCATGATTATTTTCTCCTAATGTGTATTTATATGAATAGATTGAAGAGAATAGTCGCGCTCTGGAGTACTTGGGAGATTTGGGAGGATCTCAAAGTTCTCTGGAGACCAGTTCTTCAGTTGGTGGAGGTCAAGAAAGGTGGAAGATGGGAGCCAGGAAAACTCTTTTGCAATGGGTGGCTAACGCACTGCCAAAGTGAGTTATTTTAAAGGTTACTTTAAATTATACAAAATATCCTTTCATTTCCTCACTTTTATAGATTGTTTATTTGTATAATTCTTTTGCAGGGATTCTGGTGTAGAAGTTTTCTGATTTTGGTTCAAGTTGGAGAGATGGTATTGCGTTTTTGGCTATCATTGATGCTATTAAAGCGAACCTTATAAACTTGGCCGCCATGAAGAGAGCTTCCAATAAACAAAGACTAGAAACTGCCTTTAACGTAGCGGAGAGTGAGTTGGGTATAGCTCGCTTGCTGGACGCTGAAGATGTGGATGTAGACAGGCCCGATGAGAGGTCTATCATGACGTATGTGGCGCAGTTCCTGCACAAGTATCCCGAGCCTAAGGTAGATTGACGTATATTGTCATTAGGTTTTAAGTGGCTTAATAGAATAGGTTTTGAAATGGTGGGTGTTAGATTGATAGATTTTTAATGCACTATTCCTCATTAAAAGATTATTTTTATTTTGGTGTCTACTTAATTATAAATGTAAGCCTTTGTTATTTTTAATTTCTTTAAACAAGTAATTCAGACTACAAACTTTCTTTCTCTTTTTTGCAGACTACTGGACCCGATGCAGTTGCTGCTATTCAAGGAGAATATAATGATTTAATAGACTGGTTATTTAAGAAAATTCAATACTTGGAACATCAAGAAGCATCAAATTCTTTATCGAGAAATTATGTTGACTTTGTTAATTTTAAATCTGAAGTAGACGAGAAAGAAGTAATTTATAACAAACTTAGAAATCTAGTGAATTCCCAAAGTATGATCTCTATAACTTTGGATTCGTGGAAAGAAATTCAGCAACTTTGGACAAAACTAGAATACTTAATGAGAAGATGGCTTTGGTTGTTAGATTCCAAATTGCCCCCAGATTTTGGCCCAATCGGAGAATGGATGGCCAAAGCGGAATATTTAATCTATTTCGACGAGTTACCAACAACTTTAGATGAGAAAACAGCTGCTGTGATAAGTAAAAAGCTAGAAGAACATAACAGTTTCTTTTCAGAATTACCATCAATTATTGAAAGGTTTGAAAATGCAAAACACTCGCCCACGGCCTTACAAGTTCCAGGAGACCAGCTTCACCATATGGAACGCAGGTTAAGAACATTACCCACAGCGGCAGCTGAGCGCTGCGCTCGTCTCAAGTTTTTAGAACACAAGTGCTGCCTCGTAGCTTTCTTAAACCTAACAGAAATCAAACTCAGAGGATGGACTGTGAAGTATGGCAGTCTTCCAGAAGTTGAAAAGTTTTTGGAAGAGTATCAGAATTTTGTATCACGTAACAAAATTTTCCATGAATTTAACAAGGCTTATGTTGATATTCAACAAATTATTGACGAATACAGACGAACTTGTAATATTGGCATGAAAGAAAATCAGGAAATTGACAGATTTATGAGGGACGTAGCTGAAAAATGGAAAAATATTTCCATGGAGTTGCGTTGTGTTCAGAGTATGTTGGAAGAAGCCATAACTTACTGGCAAAGGTGGATTCCACTTGCCGATGAATTTGAATGTTGGTTAAGTAAAGCAAACACCATGATTAATGCTGAAGAAGATCAAAGAATGGAATTTTTCCAAGATATTAGTTTATGGAAAGACAAACATCAACTGTTAGGAGATACTGCTAGTTTCTTGGTAGCCACATGTGAAGATTCTGTTGCAGTTGAACTGAAAAACAGATATACGAATATGACGTCCCAGTGGGAAAACTTATTTGGGGATGTCAAGCACTATATGCATGCTGGAGATATATTACGCTACAGGAAAGACTACAAAGCCGGTATAGAATCATTAAGTAATTGGCTCAGAAAAGCTGAAGCTATTCTTGATTCACAGCCGTTGGCCTCTACTGATAAAATTAAACAATATGGGGATCAATTAGTTAAGTTACAAAGTGAAGTAGAAAGTGTTGAAGAACTGTTTAAAAATATTAGTAAATCTTTCCAAAATATGTTGACTGAACTGCCTCGTGATGAAGTGGACAAAATAATGAATACTTTGAAGAAAGAAAAGGAAGCTCTTGTGAAAGTTAGAGCACTGATTCCCGTAAAACTTCATCTTTATCATCAGTTGTTAGTACAACAAGAATCTTTAGAGTCTGGACAAAGGGAAATCAACGCTTGGCTGGATAAGGCAGAAGATCTTCTATCTCAGATTACCTTTACAGGGGGAAAAGAAATCATTCAACGAGAACTAGATGCATACAAGTCATTTTTTTCTAGAACTATGTATTATAAGTCTATGTTGGAAAGTAAAAATAAGGTCTTCCAAAATATTATCAAATCAGTTGATCGAGACAAATCTATAGATACATCAGAAAGTGTTCATACAATGAAAGAATTGAATGACAGATTTGCTCGAGTAACGCAGCAGGCCCACCAATGTGACTTACGGCTGCAGGAAGCCAGTAGATGTTGGAACAACTTTTCCGATTGTTGCAGGTGCATGATAGAATGGTTGAATCAAGCGGACATGTTGATCGCCGATAAACACAATATTGAGACTAAACAGTCTGTGGAACATCACAAGAACTTTTTCACCAAGGTCAATGATCGTCTCTTACATGATTTGATTCAAACTGGAAATGATTTGATTAAATGTATTCCATTCGAAGAACAAACGGAGGTAAAGGAAACAGTAGATAAGCTTCAGACAAAGTGGCATGAAGTTCTCAGCTTCGCACCTCTTCATCTGATGAGATTGGAATTCAGACTAGATGAGACTGTTTTCCAACAGTACTTGAAAGATATTGAAAAGGAAATTAACTTTGAGCAACAGGTAATTTGCAAAACTGTGGATTAAGCTTTGTCAGTTCTAGTTGTTTTACTTCTTTTTGTTATTATTATTTTTATTTATTTATTCATTTGTACATATATATAAAGTTAAATTCCCGCTAAACTGCTTAACAGTTTTAAAGCAGTATATCTAATATCTCCAATCTCTAATTCATTTCATTTTTAAGGCATACAATCAAAACGACAATGTAGATGCTATCCTTTCCCGCAACGAAAATTACTTCAAGAACGAAGGAAGAGTTCTACAAATCGAAACTTGCATACAAAATCTGAGGAAGATTACCCTGGGCTACTCGCAGCTAAACCCTAAGGATGGGATACTGGAGAATGAGCTGCGGCGCTGCGAGGACCAATGGGAGGCCACAGCTCGCCGCGTGGAGGGCCTGCGCCAACAGCTGCAGCAGATTCCTGCCAAGTGGGACAGCTACCACCAGCATTTCGCGCAGATGGAGCTCTGGATGGACCATGTAGACCAAACCATGGCCAGCATTGTAAAGGAAGTCAATTCTGCCGAGGAGTTTGAGAAGCAGAAGGCTGTGTTCCAGGTATGTTTCCTTTATTTTAATAACCTATGGAAAAACTTTTTTTTTTCAACTGTCAAAATCAACACAATAAGAGAAAGTCCGCAATTACAACATGTACATGAATCAAATCACTGGGAAAATCGCCCCAGGTATATTTTTAAGTGATTCGAAGAATGCACAAACATTGTAATTGTGGTTTTGGTGAAGATGTGAATAAAATCATCATCATCATACCATATCCGCCTCCTATGTGGAGCATATGGATTCCACAAACTGCCTCCAGGCCAAGCGATCAGCCGCCAGCTTCCTCGCATCCTCCTAAGTCCAAGTTTAATTTTAATAAAATCAATCTCAATTAAAATTTACATTTTATAAAATCCAATAAATTCGGTTTCTCCATATCACTTTAGCTTTGGTTTTTTTATATGAAGTCCTGAATGATGCATTCATTGGTTTGAAATGCACTGAAATATATATTTTATATGAACTTGTGTATTTTTATCAATAATTTTGATGTTTTTTCATGCTGGAATCATAGCTGAAAACTTTAATGGTAAAATGTTTCTGCTTGTAATTTTTATAAACATGATTTATGTGCTGGTACAAAAATAGCAAAAGGTCACTTAGGAAACAACATTGCATAAGCCAAAATAAACAGTTACGGGTTTATAAAACCAAAAATTAAATTTTTCATCAATGAAATTTTTGTGAACTTATACAATAAAAATAAAATAAGTGAAGAGTTTTTACAAACTCGTAAAAATCTGATAAAATTGACTTAAGCAGTGTTGTTTCTTAAGCGATGACAAACAGTTTAATTGCTATTTTCTAAAATCTTAAACAATTGCTGGCTTACCCTTAAAAATTTTGGGGTGTACATATTTTTTTAAACTTTTAAATGCTTATTTTGTGTTTTGTTTCTCGTAGCAAATTTGCCGTGAAGCTGACATTAAACGTGAAGATATGAAGTGGTTAGTTCAAACTTTGGACATGCTATCATCTCATTGCACTGAAGAAGAAGCATTCTCGGAGCAAACTAAGTTGGAGAATTTGATATCCAGATATAAAAACCTAATACCTACTATCGAAATTACAATGGTCAAAACTGAAACATTCTCGAGATGTTACACCTATAGACGTGAAGTTCACGAGGTTATTTGTATCTTAGAACACGTCAAGGAGCAGTTCATCAGAGATGAGCAACCCAAGTCCTTGCAGAATGTTGAAAAAATGATCCTACAACAGCAATCAGCTGTTTCACAACTAGACCAACATAGACCAATAGTTATGTCCATCTTACAAAAAGGAAAAGATCTTATGAAGGATAGCAACACACCTGCATTTGTGCAACAAGAAGTACAAACTTTAGAAACTGGGTGGAATGATGCATATGGAATGACAACTGAAAGATTACAAAGATTAAGAGGAGCTCAAAAAGTGTGGTCGAACTATGAAGAACAGAAGGAAGAAATTCTAAGTGAGTTGAATAACGTTGAAAGGCAATTAGCCATTCCCTCTCAAGAAGATGTTTATAATTTAGATAGGCAGTTGCAAAATAGATACGTTATTGACGAATCACTGAAATCAGCCAAAGAAGAAAAGATAAACAAACTTCGTGCAATTTGTACTGAATTGTGTACTATTGCAAATGTAGAACAGCAACCAATGTTACAGAAAGAAGTTAGTGATATTGAAATGAAACTTTCGGCCACAATTGAAGATGTCGATCAAAAAGTAAAGGATCTCGAAAAATACAGTAAAAGGAGAAATCATTGACCTAGAAAAGATTATTATTGGTTTGCAAAAATCTACCGATAGCCAATCACGAGCAACTCAACAAGATCTTGTCAAGTGGCAAAAATATAAAGCTGAAATATCAGAAATTAAACCATGGTTAGAGAAATCGGAAATGAAAGTGGCTAATGGTATATCGAAACCCTCTACTTTGCAAGAAGCAGTTCAACTTCAGCAACAAGCCAAAATGTTTGAAAAAGAATGTGAGGTGCAATTAAATAAATTACAAAGTTTAGCAACGCTTAGTCACCAAATGACAAATAAAACCAGTGCGCCTGATGAAGTTGATGCTGTTCACTCACGGTGGGCTGTTGTACACGATATGGCTCAACAATGGACAAACAAACTTGATAAGTTAGTTAATACCTGGCAAGCATTTGATGCTGATGCTAATAAATTAGAATCATGGATAACAAGTGGAGAGAAAATGATAGCAAAGAGAACTATTAATATCAATACTCCTCAAGTTGATAAGTTAGAACGAGAATTAACTAAACTCAAATCATTCAACAATGAAATATCCCAGCAACAAGCCAAAATTGTTACACTGACTCAAAATTCTGACAGTATTAGTCATGCTCTTACTCCTGAAGCTGGTTCAGTTGTGAAAGCTAGAGTAACAAATTTGAAAGAAAGAGTCAATTCCCTCGCTGATACGGTAAGACAGAAGAGTAATGATTTGTCAGATAAAATTATTGAAAGACAAGAGTTCCAAGGCAAACTAACAGATTTTGAGAATTGGATGGATTCTTTAAAACGAAAAATTGAGCTTCACGACCAAATACATTCAGATAGAGTAGAACCAGTTTTACAGGCAATGCATGTTTTGATGCAAGAGCATGCTGAAAAACAACCAGAATTTAATGCCATTTATGGCGAAGTAAAGAACATGTCTTTAAATTCGACTCCAGAAGAGTCGAGAGTATTGAATGATACTTATTCTACTTTAGTTGAAAATTATCAAAAGTTAGAAACTTACTTGCAACAAAACAAATCTTATCTTGAAAAATGGACAGATTTCCTAAATTGGTATGATGATGCTAAGCAACAGTTATCTCATATTAAGTACAGAGTAGATGGACAAAAACAAATTCCAGAAGAATGTGAGTTGATTAAAGATGAGCTTAATAATATATCGGATAAAATTATATCCTGGAATACTCAAGCTTCATCCATTGATAATCTACCACACATTCCCATCAAGGATAAACAGACTGGTCGATCGCTTACTGTTAATAGCCTTTTGAGAGAGTTAGAACAAACAGTTGAAAAACTGAAATCACAAATTATTGATAAAAAGGACCATATAGATAAAGTTAATGCAAGATGGAATAAGTTTAACGATTTACAAAAATCAGTTGAGACTACTTTACAGAGTTCTAAAACAGCCCTTAGTGCAATTGCCAAACAACCAACAGCTAGCAATAGAGAAACCATCACTGACATACTTAAGCATTTAGATAACTTAGACCATGATTTGGAGCAAAAACAACCCTTAAAAGCTGATTTAAGAGAAGAAGGACTACATTTAATGCGTGAAGATCCCAACAAAATGGCGGAAGTTCAACAACTTCTATCTGCATGTGATAATAACTGGGACCAAACTAATGGAATACTAAGAGATACAAGGAATAAGTATTCAGTGCTTTCTTCTACTTTACAAGAACTTATGACCTTTAAGGGAACATTTGACAAGGATGTTGATAAAGCAAATCAGCTACTAGATTCTTGTTCAGCTACTCCCAGCGGATATATTCCTGCAAATCAAGCTCTAGAAAAATGTAAAAAGTCAGCAGAAATGCTTAAGAGATCTAAAACTACTCTAGACCAAATGGAATTAATCAAACAATCTATTTTAAAACAAGCTGCACCTCTTGGTGGATTTGATTCAACTTCTATCGAAAACGAATACCTTACTTCTCAAACTCGCTGGGAAAAAGTACACGATGCTGCTATCAAGAGAATACAAGATCTAGAATCGCAGACTATCATTTGGAAACAAATAGACGACAATAAAGATCAGCTACTGAACTGGTTAAGTGAAACAAGTCAGTCTTTGTCTAATGCTACTGACAACTTAGAAGTTAAATTTGGACAATCTACATTAAATAAATATAAAGAAGAACTACCACTTTATACAAATATGAAGAATAATATACAAGTAAAAATCGAACAGTTGGCCAATTTGAACAAAGGTAAACCAGTTCCTAATTTAGCCAATCTGAATTCTCTGCTTGAAGATCAATTCCATGTTCTTAAAGATTTAGCTGATAATTTAGAATCAGCGGCATCAACCTTAGATTCACAAGAGAAAGAAGTAAGACGTGACATCAAGAATATTGGAGAAACCATAAGTAAGCTGCGAGAAGAGATTATCAAGTGTGACGATATGACTGGGGAAAGTTCCAAAATTTTAGAAAGGCTTACCAAATGTCAAACGTGCAAAGAGCAACTCGCAAAATCATGTGATGATATTGATAACATTACCTTGAGAGTTAATGAGCTCAATTCTAATTATCCTGGGTTTTCTGAAACAATTGTACCTAAAGAATTAGCTAGTGTTCAAAAACGATACGAGGGTGTGATTGCTCATGCAAATAAAATTGAAGGAACTTTGCTGACATTCTTCAAGAAAATGTATACTGATAAATTTGGAATGCTCCAAAGAGTTTTGAAGTCTTTAGAAGAAAAAGCTATTTGGTGTGCACCAGAGTCTGGAAGTGACAAATATAATTTAGAAGTTAAAATGGCCGCTCTTGAAGATGTTAAAAAAGGTATTGCAGATTGTAATGCAAGAATTGAACAATTAAATCAATCTTTTGATCTGTTGGAAAGTGTCGAGTCACCAGAAACTCTCAAACTTCTAAAAACTGAAAAATCTCAAGCAATTGCAAAATTAGGCCAATTAACTACATTGATAAATTAAATGAACTCAAGAAAAATAAACAGAGATATCTAGATAATGTTGTAGCATTTAAACAATGGCTTAAAGATGCTGCTGGTAAAATAGACAAGTATCAAGTATATTGTTCAAGTTCTGCAAGGCCACAACAAGCGGAATTGGATGAACTGAAACATTTTGCTGAAGAAAGAGAAAAGGGGCAAGCTTTGTTAAATGAAGCTGTTGAAGCGGGAGAATCACTGTTTACTGGAATTACACCCGAAAACAGAGATGCTATAAGGAATGACTTGAGATCACTACGAGATAATATGGAGACTTCTATCGATAAAGTCAATTCAGTTTGTAAACAAGTTGAAAGCATTACGATGCAACGCTCTTCATTTGACGAAACATTTGGACAAGTAGCTACGTGGATTATCGATAAACTGAAACACATCGGAACTCTGCCCTTAAGCGCAACACTGCAGGAAAAGAAAGCTGCTCTACACGCAAGCAAAAACTTGTTACAAGATATTAATTTACACAAGAGCATAGTTGAACAGCTTAACGAAAAAGTATCATCTTTATCAGATGATGAAAGTAACAAGAAGTTGCAGGATATTTTGAACAAATATAATAATTCAGCGTCTCAAGTAGCTGAACGTATTACTGTTTGTGATAATCATATTTCGAATCATGAAAATTATTTGCAAATACTTGAAAATTGCAGAGATTGGTTAAATGCCCTAGTAACTGAATCCTCAATGATCGACGATGTCTCGGCAACTGACCGCGAAGATGTTGAGAGTAAATTAACAACTGTCGAAAATCTTTTGCAACAAAAATCTGAAGGAGATAAGATTATTGCAGCTTGTAATTCTCAATTGCAAGTTGTTTTGAAAGAGACCGCTAAAGAAGGCCACCCAGCTTTGTTGCACGAATTCCAAGAACAGAATGATGCTTGGGAATCATTTTTGGCTCATTGCACTCAACATCAAACCAAACTGAAAAATCTTCTCAATGCTTGGACTGAAAATGAATTAACATTCGATAGTTTGGATGAATGGCTTAAACAAAAAGAAAATCAAATAAGAGATCAAAGCTTAAAAAGTTCATTGGATGCTAAAAAAGTTTACCTTAATAAACTCAAAGGTTTGGAGGCAGAAGTTGCCAGCAAAGGAGACGAGATTGCAAAAACTGTTGAAAGAACTACAGCAATGGAAGGTGATTCTGATATAGCTGTTCGAATTTCCAAATTATCTACAAGATATCAAACTTTGCGAAATACTATTAAAGAAGTGATTTCAAGATATAACACTTTTGTTAATGAACACGAACAATTTGAAAAAGATTATAGTGATCTTGAAAATTGGTTGAAATCTAAAATGGAAGAAGTGAAAGACTTAAATGAGATTGTAGGAGATTATGCTATGCTACAAGACAAACAAAATAAAGCTAGGGAGCTTTCAGATTTGAAAAACAAAGAAACTCCTAAATTTGAATCGCTGTTAGATCGTGGAGAAAAATTATATAATCACACTAGCCCAGATGGAAGAGAAGTTATTCGACAGCAACTTAGAAATTTACGATCACTCTGGGAGAGCTTTGGTGATATTTTACAAGACACTAGTAACAATTTAGATCAGTGCCTCTTACAGTTTTCAGACTTTTCACTAGCTCAAGAGCAGCTAACAAAGTGGTTAAAGGATGTAGAGAAAGCAATGCAGCAGCATACAGAGTTGAAAGCCTCTTTACAGGAAAAACGCGCTCAACTTCAGAATCATAAAATAATGCATCAAGAAATTATGTCTCACCAACAGCTGGTTGAAGCTGTTTGCGATAAAGCTCAACAATTAGTTGACCAAACACAAGATGCATCTCTGAATGTTTATTTGCAGTCTATCAAACAACTTTTCTTGAATATTGTGTCAAAATCAGAGCATCTACAAAATAATCTGGAAGATTGTGTCAAAAAACATAGCAATCTATTGAATGAGTGTAAAGACTTTAAAGATTGGTTGAATATGGAAAAAGAAAAACTTCATGAATGTGAGGATGTTAGTGGGGAAAAATCTGAGATTATTAGAAAAATTGCTACTATAAATGCATTAAAATCTGCTGAAACTGAAGGAGCTAAAAAACTTGACGCAATTCGAGAAACTAGTTTGGTTGTAAATAAAAGTACATCGCAGCCCGGAATTCAAGTTATTCAATCTGATATTGATAGTCTGCAAAATGAATTAAGAGGTTTTTTGAAATCCCTCAATAATGCTGAAGTTAAGCAAAAGCATACCCTCCAACAATGGGACAATTTCGAAAATCAATCTGAAAAGACATTGGAATGGTTACGCACTGCTGAGTCTTCTTTGAGAGATCAAGTCTTGCTTTCAGACTTACCAGAAAAATCTAATCAATTGGAATTGTATAATAAAAAGAGAGATGATGTTACCAGCAAAGAAAAAGAAGTAGACGAATTTATAGATAAGTCGCATACATTACTCCAAATAAGTGGGGTTGAAAGACTAAAACCTTTAATATCACAAATGAGCAATAGATATCAACAACTACACATTACAACAAAAGAGGTAATCAACCATTGGTCGAAACTTGTTGAGGATCATAAGAAATTCAATAAACTGTATGAAGAAACTGTTAATTGGTTAAAACCATTAGAAGAAAATATTACGTTTTTGAATGATCAATCAAACACAAGCCCATAGATGTTAAAGCTACGAAATTGCAAGTATTGTTATTAGAACGTGAGAAAGGTGATCAGAAAATTGCAGTTCTGACATCCACCGGAGAAGCGTTATTGCCAGATACATCAGCTCAAGGTAGAGAGAAAATCAGGCAAGATTTACGTGATGTTAGAGAGAGATGGGATAAACTGAATGATGGAATTAAACAACAACAGAAGTATCATGAAATTCAGTCTCTACAATGGTCAAGTTATCAGGAAACATTACAACAAACACTTGCATGGTTAGATGAAAAAGAAAAATTGGTTCAGCAAGAGAATGCCGCCTCAACTTCAGTGTCTACCCAAGAATTATTCTGGAAACAAAGGCGCGATACAATCAAAGTTGAAGAAAATCCAAGAACTCCAAGATAATGTTCCGGATGGACACAACCGAATTAAAATGCTCTCAGAACATGTTGAAAACAGAGCACGAATATTATCTCCAAGAGCTAAGGAAGCCATGGTCAGGGATCTATCAAAATTAACAGTGGATTTTGAAAAGTTTGTCACTGCGTTAAATGATATTAAAAGAGGATTGGAAGATAGACTACAGCACTGGTCTGAATATGAGACCACTCATGAAAGGTTATTAAGTTGGCTCTCAGAAGCAGAAATCAGCCTCAAAAACTTTTCTCCTAAAGCCACACTTCCTGAAAAAATGGAGCAGTTGGAGAAATATCAGGTAAAATTCACTTCTAATACAAATTCACATTTTTGTGCGAATAACCCTAACCCACATTCTAATTCTAACCAAACTATTCAATCATCAAATATGTATGTATAAAGATCTTATTTTATTAAACAGGATGTCGTAAAAAGTATTGATTTACACCAAAGAGATTTCACTGATTACATTAATTTGGCAGATTCAATGGATCAAGTAAGATTATAAAGATATTATACATAATAAACTGCACTGAAATATTCTCGCACAAAGCACTTATGTGATTTAACCACACCACTATTTAGTTGGATACTGGTGTAGGAGAATGAATTGGTGTATAAAATTAAACCTTTTGTAATTTACTGAATAATAGGTATTGGTATAATTATTAATTCAAAATGTCCAAAATATCTTGGTTCCATGAAAATTTTATATAACAGGTTAAAGGTATTTAAAAAATGTAAAGCTGATGGTAATGGAGCACTCACTAGTAGTGTGTAGAAATTGTAAATATCGTATTATGGGTTCACTAATTTAATAATTTACCTACTATTTCACATAAAAATTTCTGTTATTTTGATTACATTTTAAAGTTATTATTATTCGCTACAATCAAGTTAATTTTGCCTAAATTAGTTCAATAAATTTACTGTTACTAAATCTTACTAAAAAGCACATTGTAGAATGCTACAAATTAAGATTGTTCATGTTGCATTAACTGGCTGAAACTGGTTTCTGGGACAACTATGGTTATGGATTTAAAAATATCTACCAAATAAAGTAACATTGAAAGATTCTCCTTTTCTAAAATAATTGTTTTATGACTCAAATCTTTTGTTTTTACAGATTCTAGTTGTCAATCTTAAAAAGAGTGAAGCGGAATATGATAAGCTAACTGACGATTTAAGTGACTTGATTGAGAATTGTAACGAAACAAGAGTAGCTGTAAATGTACAACAAATTACTTCTAGATTCCAATCTATCCAAGCTACAGCTAAAGAAATTGTTAAAAAATGTGAACAATCCGTAGCTGACCATAACATATACCAAGAAAAGTATAAGCAATGTTCTGAATGGATTCAAGCTGCACAGTTGAAGTTTGATGAATTCAAGGATGATGGTAAAATCAGTAATAGATTAGATATTTTAGAAAAAAGCAATATACTCAAAGATTTGCTATCACAAAAGTCAAGCGCAACATTACTACTAAATAATGCCGTTGAATAGGAGAAAAGGCTTATCTTTCTACTTCTGATGAAGGCAAGGAGATAATTCGACAACAACTTCAAGACCTACAGCAATCCTTAGATGCACTTTATGATGAAATAAGCAGCACTGAGAGAGATCTGCAAGCTAAACTTACCAAGTGGTCAGGTTTTGAAGAGTGTCTTGAAAGTATTAAAAAATGGTTACAAAATGCTGAGCAAATGTTACCAAAAGATTTAGAGTTAAAGGCAACCTTGGATGAAAAGCGTGGACAGCTAGCTGTCTACCGAAACTTCCTGCAAGAAGCTTTAATGCACCAACAAGACATTATTGATCTACGTGATAAAACTGACAGTCTCCCAGAAAAGAATGAAGATATATTAAGTCAACTTGGGACTATGGTTGAGCAACATAAAAATATATTGCAGCGGGCTCAAAAATATGTTGAGAAGTATGAAGGTATTGTAAGTGACCATCAGCAATATAGTAAGGCAGTAATGGACTTGCAGGAGTGGGTTGAAGCTACCCATAATACAGTCAACCTTTGGGGAGATAGTGAATTAGAAAGAGTTTCGCTCTACAGTAATGTAGAACGTTTGAAAAATTTACAACTCCGCTTACCAGAAGAGCAACCAAGACTTGATTTAATCAGATCTTTGGGTGAAAAGGTTATTCCAGGAACTATTGAGTCTGGTCATATTAATATTCGTAATCAAGTAGACTCATCCCAGCAAGAATGGGAAGGTTTGGTTTCATTCATTAGAACTACAATGGAATCGCTAGAAAATAAATTGCAGCAGTGGAATGAGTATGAAAACTTAAAAGATCAGTGTTTGGCTTGGATTCGTGACACTGATACAAAACTTCACGCAATAGACTTAAAATCAACATGTAAAGAAAAACAAGATCAATTGGATGCTCTCAAAATGTTACAAGGTGAAGTGAGAGCCAAAGAATTAGAAATTGATAGTGTAACTGAAAAAGCACAGCAGCTTCACAAAGGGACAATGGGATCAAGGAGCTTACACATTACAGAATTGGGTTCTAAGTACCAACAGATTTCACAGAAAGTTAAAGATCTAACAATAAGATGGCAACAGTACGTCAAAAACCACCAAGAGCTCGAAAACAACTTATCAGAATGTATGGTTTGGATATCTGATGTAAAAAATAAAATGTCCTATTGCTCTGATTTGAGTGCCTCTACAAAGAAAGATCTTGAAAATAAATTGGTGCTCATACAAGATTTGTTGCTGATTAAAGATGAAGGATTTTCGAAAGTACAGAATGTTGTAGAATTAGCCCAGTCAGTACTAGCTAATACGGCAACTGCAGGTCACGATCCTATAAATAAATCCCTCGCTAAACTTCAGGAAGAATGGTCAGCACTAGCTTCGAAAATGATTGAAATTAAATCACTTTTGGATGATTCTATTAGTAAATGGTCTGGATTCTTGGAACAAATTCAAGCTCTGAAAAAGACTGTCGAGTGGATGGAGTCTGCTATAGAAGAAATTACTCCATTCCAAACCAGCATGAGCGAAAAACGATCTCAGCTAGAAAAAATAAAAAATGTTGAAGAAAAAGTAAGATGTGAAAAGATTGAAGTTGATAATTTAAAATCAAAAGCTGCTGAAATGGTTGAAAGTGGGCAGCAAACTCAAGCTGCTTTGCAAGCCCAAGAAATTTTGAATAAATTTGATTCCCTATTTGATAAGATTAAGAAAATTTTATCGGAAAGAGAAGCTCAGTATAGAGATCACAGAGTATACAAGGAAGCTAGTGATGATTTAATCGGATGGTTAAGTAGAGCACGCGAGAAGATTCCTTCAATGAAAACTAAAAGTTTAAGTGATAAACTTGCTATTGAAAATGTCGTCGCTCCTTTAGATGCCTTGTTAAATAAGCAAGCTCAGGGAGAACTACTGGTTGAACATTTACAACATACTGGCGAAGTTGTCTTGGCTAGCACATCTCCAGAAGGACAAAAGATAATCAGAAATGATATGAAGGCGCTTAAAGAAAGTTTCGAAGGACTATTCAATGAAATTAAACAACAGAAAGAACAACTGGAAGCTACTGTTGCGCAATGGCGTGACTATAAAGATGAGTATGAACGATTATCTGATTGGTTACAGCAAATTGATATCCTTATTAAAAATCATAAATTAGCAATGTTAACTACCGCTAAAGAAAAAGAAAATCAGGTTAAAGATGTTGCTCAAATACTTGACAAACTTGAGAAAGGGAAAGAAGATATTGAGAAATTCAACAAAACCGCATCAGGCCTTCTATCATCCCATTTAGATACTTATGTCAATAATCAGTTAAGACATCTAAATTCTAGGTATCAAGTTCAAGTTAATTTGGCTAAAGACGTATTAAAGAAGGTAGAAACTAATTATGAACAACATAAAGAATACGATAACACACTGGAAAAGGCTAAGAATTGGATGGAAAAAGCTTGGGAGTTGATTCGAGGCAGTAGTGAATCTTCAAGCACAAGCAGTAAAGAAGTTTTGCAGAAACGCCTTGAAAAAATACGATGGAAGAGATAAAATCAACTCTGAATTAAAGGATATTCAAAACGAGTGGGAGCGGCTTGTGAAGAAAATGTCCACTGCTAAAGTACATCTTGAAACAAGTTTGTTGCAATGGGCTGATTACAGTTCTAGTTATTCTCAACTTCAACAATGGATTACCGATCGCGAGGCTAAACTACAAGAAGTCTGTGAACAGAAGGTGGCTAAATCCAAAAAGGGTCAAGAAAGACCGTCTGGACTGACATCTGGCTTAAGTTTAGGAGAAAGAAAAGCAACTCTCAGACAAACTAATAACATTGTCCAAGATATTGTGTCGTTTGAGCCTATGATTCAATCAGTTACATCAAAGGCTTCAGAATTGATGCAGGCAGCACCTGCTTCAGAAATAACAAATAAGTATGAAACTCTAAGTAAACAAGCAAAGGATTTGTATGCCAAACAAAAGGAAACAGTAGAACACCATCAAGCATTTATTGATGCTGGTAATGACTTTGTGCAATGGATCAGAGCGGCAAAAGAACGTCTTGGTAAATGTTCAGAGCCAACTGGTGATAAAGAATCTTTGAGTGGTAAAATATCTCAGCTAAAAATATTACAGAGTGAGCTTCCAGAAGGTCAGCTTAAACTAGAAAAAGCTTTAGAACAAGCTGAAATATCCTGTCAAATTGCTGATCCAGAAGATAAAGAAGTGATTGAAGAAGAAGGAGCTTTGATGCAAGAAGAATATGATGGATATGTGTAAGTATTGATAAAAGGTATATTTGCTATTTTTACAATATAAAAGCCAAATATGGCATTAAATATATTAAAAATATTTTTTTAGAGAACAACTTAACAAAACAAAGACTCTGATTGAAGAAGGTATTGTGAAATGGACTGAGTATGAAGATCAATATAAAGAAGCGGCTGACTGGTTAAACTCAACAGAAGGATTGGTACAATCTTTTAATAAACTTCAGGAAAGTTTAGAATTAAAGAAAATTGTTTTGGAAGAATTCCAGGTAACAGAAAAAATATGTAGTATGTTTATTGGTTTTAGCCATAAGGTGTTCTTTTGCAATCTAAGGATGTTTTTAAAAAATATTTTAGGTTCACTTGCAGACGCTATTTGACTGGCAACGTGAGTTGGATAGACTTCATATGCGAGCACAAACTCTTTTAGAAACCTGTGCAGACACCCGAGTGTCTAATGGCATAACACAACTTACTACGAAATATAATGCTCTGCTGTCTCTTGCAAAGGAGATTATGAGACGTTTGGAATTGCATTATCAGGTAAAAAAAAAATGCTACATTAAATTTTCCATATCAAAAATGTGTCAATTCATGTTGATTACTAACATTTATTATGTCTGACTTACATACATTTAAAAATGATACTTATTTTCCAGGAACACCAGCAGCACAACGCTTTATATGGAGAGTGTGAGGATTGGGTTGATCGAACAAGAGATAAAACTAAATGAATGTGTAGAAATGCCCAATACCGCTCAAGAAGTTCAAAATAAATTGAACACTGTCAAAGCCATAAGACAAACCCTTGAGCAAGGGCAAAACAAACTTCGATATGTTTTAGAACTTAAAGAAAAGGTCATTATGAACACGGAACAGAATGGTGCAGCGAAGATTCAAGAAGATACTGAAAATCTAAAACAAGAATTCGAAAAACTACTTGTTGATGTTCAAGATATACGTAATAAACTAACTAACAGGGCTGCCCAATTTGATGAAATTTACAAGGTACATTTTATTACAGCAATAGTGGTAACCTTAATTCTAATATTACATATTTTTTGTAGATTCTAATCTCACTCTTAACATTTCAGTTGCATAAGTTGCTTGTTGAATGGCTAGAAGATATAGAACAAAAAGCTCAACCAGAAGGATCTCTTTTGAATGAACTTTCTGAAAAGAAAGCCAAATTGAAAAAATTCAAAGCCATACAACGCGACATGGAGAGACATCAGGAAATGGTGAAAAAGATTGAACTTAGATTAGCTGAAGACGCCACTATGCAGTGTGACGAGATAAATGATAGCATGAAAAAGTATTCAGATATTAAAAAAGCAGTAGATACTACAGTATCAGTGAGTATCATAATTATTACTAGTGCTATTAATACCCGAGTGATACTTTAATTTTTGTTTAGAAGGACTGTTTGTATCAATTATTAGAAATTTATGATATTGTTTTATTATTGTAGGATTTAGAACAACAAGTGAAGAACCATGCTGACTTCAAGGAATGTTACGATAACTTCTATGACTGGATAAGGAATTGTAAAATGGAAATTCAGCAATGTTCCGATTTACATGGAGAGAGAGAAAAGTTGACCGAAAAAGAATGCAAAATGCAAGCTATTGTTTCATCTGTTCCCGAAGGAGAAGCTTTCCTCAAAAAAGCGATTGAACTAAGTAAAACTGTTATTTTATCTACTGGTAAGGAGGGACAGGATTCAATAGGGCAGGATGTTAAACAACTGAAAATTGAATGGGAGAATTTGCAACATCTTCTCAAAGAAACACAAAAATTGATTGATAAATGTGGACATGCATGGAATGATTTTATTGAAACATCTGATAAAATGAGAGTCTGGGAAGATGATTTCGAGAAAAGACTCAACGTGGAAATTAAAGTTAAGAAAATGACACCTGAACGCTTGGAAAAGTGCAGGGTAAGTTTAATATTGCTAGAGTAGTTATTATTTTGCAGTAATATAAATTTTGCAATTATGTGTTTAAAAGTTAAGTTTATTGACGAAAAAGTGTCATACAAAATATTTTTAATAAAAAAATTAATGACGTTCATTCATCAATATACTTTTTTGCAGGCTCTTCTTGAAGAAGCTATTACCAAAAAAGCTGTTTTGGAAGAATTGAATGATAGATGTGAAAATCTCATGGAACTCAGTGCATGTTCATGGGTTAGAGATCAAACTGTTCAACTTCAATCTAAGTACTCTAATTTGTTGATGGCTATCCAAGGATTAGTGTCCAACGTGGAAAAGAATTTGTCTGATCATACTGAATTCCAAAAAGCTAAAAAGGAATTGCAATCTTGGTTAGAAACTGCTCATGGATCAGTTCAAGATTGTATCGGTGTTGGTGACATACCTTCCATAAAAGATAAACTTGAAACCATTAAAGTAGTGACAACAAGAATGACTGAAGGCCATCATCTTTTATCAGTTTTGCAGGATGCCTTTACCAAAGCAATTAACAACACCCCTGCAGATAAGCAGAATAGTCTAAGAGAAAGCATGACAACTTTACGTGAAAGTTGGGATCAACTCAAAATGGATCTCAATTCAATCACTGCTCAACTAAAGGCATCTTTAAGTAGGTGGGAAGATTTCGAGGATTCAAAACTACGGTTGGAAAAATGGATTTCTGAAACCGAAGAATCTCTTAAAACTAAAACCGACACCAAAGGAGAATTGGGTGAAATGAAAACATTGCTTGAAAGATTTAAGCATATTCAAGAAGAAATAATCAGCAAAAAGCCTGAAATAGTACATCTCAAGTCAGAAGCTAAGGAACTGAGTTCTTGGGTTAAGAATCCAGCTGTTTTGGAAAGTGTGTGTATCCTAGAAGCAAAATGTGATGCCCTTAATGCCAATTGTCTAGCATCGAAAAACCAGCTGGAACAAGAAATAAATGATTACAACGCGTACCATCAGTGTTTGCAGGATACAGAAAAGTGGCTGTTGCAAATATCTTTCCAACTAATGGCTCACAATTCTTTGTTTATTACCAACCGAGAACAAACCGAAGAGCAACTCGCTCAACACGCTGTGCTCCTCGATGACATTCAGAAATATCAGTCAACTTTAGATGACTTGAAAGCTAAAGGCCAAGGGCAAATAGACCGGTATATTTCCAGTACTCCATCCATCAAGGGAGTTATTGACAAACAATTGACAAATGTCCAGGACAGCCACAAGTCTCTACTGACCACGGCTCTTCAAATTGAAAAAACGTCTTCTTGAAAGCTTGGCTAAATTCAAAGAATATGAAGATACTTTGGAGAGTATTATGGCTAATTTAGATTCATACGAACCGATGATAACAGAACTCGATGTCCCGGTTGAAGGCTTGGAGCATGGAAAAGAACAACTGGAAAATGCAAGGGTAGGTTTTTTCTACGGTATATCTTACATATAGAGTCCTCTTTATTTTTCATGGTGGTTTTCAATCTCTTTTTCTTGTTTAGTTGATGCATAATAAAGTTACAAACTGAGAAAGCACGTCTCGTGGTGGCGGTGCAAGCGTGCGAGGCGGCAGCTGCGTCCGTCAGCCGGCCTTCCAGTCCGCTGGACAGCGCCCCTCCTCCCATACCGCACCGGGAACTTCAGACCCGCGCCCGATTGGAAGATCTCATCGATCAGGTAATCTTGGAGTACTTGTGTATGATTACAGTATTTAATACCACGCCACCAAACCTTCAATTATTTTATGTAGTTTTCAAAATGATTCTTTTCGTGTGTTGTATGTCTAAAAATGATTTTTGTTTGTTGTTTTTCTGAGTTCAAAGCTTTTTTTAATTTTTTAACTGAAATTTTATTGTTTGGCCTGAAAAATGCTAGAAAACCTCATTGTAGTATTGTTTCATTTTTAACATAACTCGTGTGTTTTGTTTGTTTTTTATTTGTTGCTATCGCATATTGATTTTTTATACTGCAGTAAACTAGTCGAGTGGAGTACAAATGATTTTATTTGTCTTCTAATGTATAAAAAAAATGCTTCCTAATGTACCTACTCCAATAAAACTATTTTTATTTAATTTTTCTTGTATTATTATTGTTATTGAAATTTTTGCATGTTTTGTTTTTTTGCATGTGATTGTATGTACTCTTGTTTGTATAGAAAAAAAGTACCCCAAGTACAGTAGGAAAGCCTAATAAAAAGAATGAAAGATCCCTTTTGGAATTTTTGCAAACTGAAGACTTCGGCAATAAAATGGACAATATGTTTGGCAAGGTAAAATGATAATACTTCTCATTTTTACAGAAATTTAATAGGAAAAAAGAATAATATTTAAAAAATTTTGTATGTATTTAAAAACCGTAAAAGTTTTCTTCATTGTATTAAAAAAAATTGATACGATGATACAAAGGATATTTATATCTAGCAAATAACAGTGCAATCACTTTTTTATGGAATAAACAGCATTGTTTAATGCTGTTACCATGTTTTGTACTGTGTCTGATCAATGACAATGTAGTTTTAGTGAAAATTAAAAAAAAAAAAAATTTTGTGCTTCGTAGAAATTAGAATAACATTTTTTCTGCGTAAAAACAATTTTCTTTATTCAATGTAAGCTTATAAAAAAATTGTGTATTTGAATCTTTGTTTTAAATGTAAATGTTATATTTTAACTGCAAAGTAATAGAGAAAATATTACACAATTAATCTTTAATCTATATATATAAAAATGAATGTAAGTTTGTATATATGTTTTGTCCTTTATAGATTCGTAAACCGCTTATCCGATTGCAATAAGTTGTTCTAGAGGGTTGTTTTATTCACTCCTGGGAAGGTTCCTGCATTATAACATCCATTTAATAATTTTTGTATTTTGTGTATTTGATATAATTTAGTGACAGTTCCGGGTGAATTTAAGATACGCCATGTAACCGATAGTACCGTACATAAAGCTTATAAAATATGTCGTCAAATAATGCTGTACAGCAAAAGGCGCTAATGTCGTTTTCATCACGTATATAATTTATTTTTATACACCTCGAACTTTCAATTACATTTTTAAATTTATTTACACCCCGATTCGGACTTTTTTCACAATAAATAAGTGCCGTGAATTGGTTTTGAGCTATCGAGTGCATTTTTTACCTCCGAAAATGTTTTTTTGTTCAAGATTTCTGTGTTAGTTTCATCGTCAGTTTTTTTCTATGAGAAAAAAAATCGTTTGACAAGGGCTTCTCCTGATCGAGAATAACTCTGCAGAGCTCTTTTTTTTTAAATAAATAGAAAGAAGACAAAATTCCAAGTTCAAAGACACCTAAAAATCGTTTTTCTAGCTGGGAAAATAAAAAAGTTATAACGTTTTAAAAACATTATTTTTTACTATATAATATTTTAAGTTTAATCTGTTATAATTTTTATGGCTATGGAATAAAATCATTAATAGACAGTGAATTCGTAATAAAAAGTACCTACCTTATAATTCGTTTGGAGTTTATATTATAGGTAGTCTACCTAGAAGTTTTTATTTCTCCTTCGAGCTACAAGAATCTTTGTTTGAAAATTTGGAGCATTTGCTACTACTACTCTCCCTTATCCGCACCCAATGGTGCATAGGGCACTGCATTGGTACACCAAGTGCAGTGTCTCTGATCATTTTATTACATGAAAGTAGGATGATCAGTCTTACGCTTCAGTCCCAGTCCAAGGTATCGCACATGAAATATTATTGTAAAAATAACATTAAATAAATCATATTTCATCTTGACCCTCTACGGGAATCGAACCGGCGACCTCATACACGGTAGTAAAATGGGCTACCACTGTGCTACGAGGTGAACATATGGACCATATGGACTCGCACAATTCCCGAAAAATATATATATTCTATTTGTATAATGCCGAATGAGTTTTAATTTTTTTAAAATTTAATAATTATCATCACCATAACTTCCCTATTACAGAATTACTTCCCATGCACAGCATATGGATTTTTTAAATTCCAAAATGGCGGGCATACCTTTTTTTCGTAAAATAAAGTAGGGTATCGTTTTAAAGGGTTTTTAAGGGTGCTGATTTCGAATTTTAGAGTTTATTTTTAAATCCAAGATGGCGGACGCAACGTTTTTTCATAAAATAAAGTTGGTATCGTTTTAAGCGTTTTTAAGGGTCCTGATTTCGAATTTAGCTTTTATTTTTAAATCCAAGATGGGCGACGCAACTTTTTTTCATACAAGGATGTTGGGTATCGTTTTAAAGGTTTTTGGGGGCCCTGATTTCGAATCTAGCGTTTATTTTTAAATCCAAGATGGCGGTCGTCCCTTTTTTTCAGAAAATGAAGATGGGTATCGTTTTAATGGTTTTGGGGGGCCCTGATTTCGAATCTAGCATTTATTTTTTATTCCAAGATGGCGGTTGTCTCTTTTTTTTTCACAAAGTGAAGATGGGTATCGTTTTAATGGTTCTTGGGGGCTCTGATTTTGAATTTAGAGGTTTATTTTGAAATCCAAGATGGCGGACGCACCTTTTTTTCATAAAATCAAGATGAGTATCGTTTTTAGGGCGTATGGGCGTCCTGATTTCAAATTTAAAGTTTATTTTGATATCCAAGATGGCGGACGCACCTTTTTTTCATAAAATGAAGATGGGTATCGTTTTTAGGGCGTATGGGCGTTCTGATTCGAATTAAGAGTTTATTCGGAAATTCAAGATGGCGGACACACATTTTTTTCATAAAATGAAGGTTTGCATCGTTTTTAGGGCGTATTCGCGTACTGATTTCAAATTTAAAGTTTATTTTGATATCCAAGATGGCGGACGCACCTTTTTTTTATAAAATGA
Source organism: Micrasema minimum (assembly GCA_022494985.1). Lineage (NCBI taxonomy): Eukaryota > Metazoa > Arthropoda > Insecta > Trichoptera > Brachycentridae > Micrasema > Micrasema minimum. The sequence goes on along the minus strand of JAGVSP010000386.1, from coordinate 35,822 downwards.
AGATGGGTATCGTTTTTAGACGATACGGGCGTCCTGATTTTGAATTAAGCGTTTATTTTTAAATCCAAGATGGCGGACGCACATCTTTTTCATAAAAAATAAAGATTGGTATCGTTTAAAGGGTTTTGGGTGACGTGTTTTCGAATATAGAGTTTATATTTGAAATCCAACTTGACGGACGCACCTTTTTTTCATCTAAGAGTAAATTCCATTCATGCGTCGGACCTGCCACACACATTTAAAAAAAAAAAAAATGTCCCTGGGTGTCTTTTTCAAGGGTAATTGAAGTCCTCATATTAAATTTACGAGTCGGACAGCCAAGAAATTTAATTGTTTATGCCAAAGACGGATAAACAAAAAATATATTATAAATACCTACCATGAAGCACTTGAAAAATAAAAGTCACCAAAATAAAATAAATAACATTTACACTATACCTTTATACATACGAGTATACACATTATACGAGTTATTCAATTTTCATAAATGCATTTATCATCAGAAAGAAAATACAAAGCATTCCTTCTATTACCAATTCCCAAAGAAACGAGATAAATCTTTCAAATTTCAATCGATATTTCTAGAATTACCTGTTTTTTCTGCGGCAGCAACGCGACGGGTATCAGCTAGTGTACATATAAATGTGACTAATGTTATTGAATTATTTTTAAGTAATTATTTTATTGATTTAAGTTTTACCTTTAATTATAGGTACAAGGCCACTTGAGTAGCTTGACAGAAACTGTTAATGAGATGGAAGAAGCTAGACGTCAAAGAGCTGAAATCGAAGAATGGGTTAGCATCCAAAATGGTGTGGTTAGTGATTGGATATCTAACCCATCTAAGTTACGCCCAGAAGCAGCCAAGCAAGAATTTGCCGCCATGAATGATATGATGACCATCATCGGAGAAAAGAAAATTAAACTCAAAACTGAAATTCCTAGCTCAGGTATTTAAAGCAATGTATCAATTTAACTAATGTTGTTTTTTGTTTCTTTCTAACACAACATCTTTTTTAAGGATTTGAAGAAGAATCCGACTTGGAAGATTTACTTGGAAAACTGGAATCAGATTTAACACAGGCCATTACTAAAGAGCATTCCAACCAAAACACCATTGAAGCATACAGAAAAACAGTTCAAGATATCCATGACTGGTTTGATTCTATTCTAAAAAGGATGGAAGTTCTGGATAAAGGTTCTGGTTTATCTTGTCCAGAAAAGTTAGCAGCAATCACTGAATTGAATAAAGAATTTAATGAAGTTGGTCCTAAGAAGATGCAAAACGTGAAAAATGCTGTCAGTGATGTCATTAATATTGTGAGCAATTTGGATTCTCAACAGGTTGAAGAACAGGTATGTAAAAAATCATTACCCCCCTTTATTTTATTGCAAAAAATACATTGTTTAAAGAATGACTGTGTTATTTCCATTTTATTGTTTTAGCTTAAATCTGTTGAAAGGAGAAACAATGACATTTCTAAAAGATTACAACGTAAGGCTCAAGTTCTGGAAATTACATACAAAGAGATTGATGGCACCCGCCAGGAAATAGAGGACACCCATAATTGGGTTGTTGAAAAAATTAACAGTGTTAAAAACCCCGAACCTCTTGGATTTGAGAGCAAAGTGGCGAAAGACAGACAACAAGCACTTGTGTTTTTACTTAAAGAAGCTGATGGAAAGAAAACTTTCATTGACTCTTTGGAAAAGAAAGTGCGTAGTATTCAAAATGAATTAGAACCTCTTGAGCAAAGTCGCCTTGAAGCAGCTCTTGGAAATCTTACTGGTGAACAAAAACAGCTTGCTACATTAATCAAATCTGAAATAGAGAAAGTTGGTGCAGCTATGCAAACTAGAAAGAAGTTTGAATCAGATCTTGAAAAAGCCCACGCATGGTTAAAATCCAAAGTCAGTGAAGTTCGGAAATTAGGAGGATATGCACCTCTTAAAGTGGCAAAAATTGAAAAGGATTTAGAAGAGCATAGAATACACGAAAGTGGAATAAAAGATTTCGGTGAAAACAAACTAAACGATTTATTAAAACAAGGAAACAGTTTACTTAAAGAATGTACACCAGCTGATCGTGAAAAATTACAAGCCCTTATGGATGCTGTTAACAATGAGTACGAAACATTGAAGAAAGAATCTAATGAAAAATATTGTGCATTGAACGACTTATTACAGGGAAGAAAACATTTTGAAGACGATATGAATAAATGTCATCATTGGCTAAAAGAAGCTGAAGTAGCAGTTTCTGCAGATCTAAGGACATCCAATATCGCTCTGCTTGAAGAACAACTATCCAAGTATGAGAAATTGAATGATGAAGCAGCAGACATCGAAGCCACTATAAATAGTGTTACCGAACAGAGTCTAGCTATCATTCCATCTTTATCTGATGCAGACAAACTTAAACTGAATGAGGAACTCAGTTCCCTGAGGGATAAACATGCCCGCATTAGTGGAATCATAAAAGACAAAACCAAAATACTCCAAGATCACTTAAAAGAATCTAGAGAAGCTGCCGCTAAAATTGCCGAAGCTGTTCAACACATGGCACATATTAAGAACGAGATTAAAAATCTTAGCAAGCCTATCGGAAGTAAAGTGGAGGACGTGCAAGGTATGCTGGTTGCGTACGAAAATATCTTAAGTGATCTTAAAGCCAACAAAGCTAAACTGGGTGATCTGCAAGGTGGAAACCTTTCTGAACTTCAGGATATTTTAGGACAACAGGATGATCTTATTAAAACAATCGAGGATCAAATATCAAAACTCAGATATTTACTCCTTTTAAGAGAACAGTTTATTGCGTTGATAAACGAAATCATGACATTCATCATGAAGTACACATCCATAGTAACTGACATCGAAAAATCTGGAACTACTTCAGAAGAAAAAATAAAGCGGTACGACGATGTCATATCGAAAATACAAGAATGCGAAGCTACTCTGGCTGCTGCAACTGACAAAGGTCAGCAAATAGCAGCAGAGGGTACTGCCGCCGACCGAAACAGTATAACTGAACAGCTGCAGTCTCTGAAACAACAACTCCAGACATTGCGCAGGGCTGTAGAGCGGCAGAGGCAAGAGCATGAGAAGGCTGCTGCAGAACACAAGAAGGTCAGCAACGATTTGATGAAGATATTGGAATGGTTACATGCCAACGAAGCTGCTGTACATTCGCGGCCGCTTTTACTGAGAGATGTAGAGAGCACAGACAAACATATCACCGAACACTCAAAACTCGCCGACAATGTGAACAAACAACTGGATAAAATCAAGAAACTCAAGGAATCCATTAAGCACGACGATGGAATGCCCAGTTCTCTTCAAGAAATGCTATCGGAAGCAAATTCTCTTTTATCAACATTACCTAGAGAGCTAGAAGAACGGGGTAAATACCTCCACGATAATAGACAGTATCGTTTGGATTACGCCGCGCTCGTTGAGAAGCTCAACACTTGGGTTAAGCAGCCAATAACAAATTAGATGTCGGCAAGGATGGTGTTGACTTTGACAACATCATTAGAGATTTGGAAGAGCATAAAATCTTCTTCAGCTCTGAGCAACCGATGCGAGAGCTTGTCTCTCACCAAATGCAGCAGGCGGCCGACAAGATATGGCCGTCCCTCAACGCATCGGAACAAGAGGAGTTGTCTAAAGAACAGCAGGAGAAGACGCAGTTGCTCAAGAACACTCTCAACTCTCTGCCAAGTCCCGCCAAGCGCAACTGGAACAAGACGTAGAGATCTGGAAAGACTATTGCCAGTTGGCAGAGAAGATGCTTGCCATACTTGACAGGACAAAGTTTACTGATGAGCCTGTCACCAACTACGCCGGCCTGCAATTCAATATTCAGAAAATCGAGCACGCCTTGAATGATATTGAGGTAGGATTTACTTTTTATTTTACATGTATCTTATTTTTTCGTTAATATTTCAGTATTTCCTGAGTAGTTTTTTACTCTTTAACCAAAATCTCTGATATCTGATTTGAATACACTTAATTTCAGACGGAACATTATTACTTTTCAGTTTTGATCAGATTTTGCTTTGTTTTTTTTGTTATTTGTTTTTTTTTGTTTTATGTGAAAACACATTTGAAAAAACTTCACAATCGTCGTGTTAAAAGTCCCGGTGCAAAGATTGTTTTTTTTTTCGGAAAAACATTTTTGACTTAATTTTTTTTTTCTTTTCATTTCATTATTTGAATTAACCAAGGAATCTACTTTCAATCACATCTGTGAAAATTAGGCTCTGTCTAAGATTAGGAGATTCTCCGTATGAGAATTTTATTATTTATTTCTTTATATTTACGGAAAAATCCACTTTTAATACAAAGATAAGCATAATAGGGATAACAAAGCAGTTAAAATAAGTGACAGAACATTAAATTGGTGAAGCTAAAACAGTTAGAATAAAATGTGGACCACTCAAGACAGGATCGGGTCTACTTCAGTGAATGTTTAAATCTTGCTAGACGTTACTATTATTTTACAGATACCTGTTAAGCATCATTGTTATTTTATCAAATAAAACTATTCATGCATCTGTATTATAACTAAAAGGTCCTTTTCAAGAGGAATATAATATTGTTAACACACAATTAACTTTTTTCCGTGTTTGCTATAAATTCTGTCGAAGATTAAATATTTTAAATAAACAAAATAAAGCCATGCAAATTATTTTAAGGCGACACTTATTTTCAAAGATAAAGAAAATGTGAAAGACCTGAAATGACTTTCCATAAACAAACGAAAGACTATAAGCTCAGGGAAAATGCGTGACTTCCTGTGATTACATAGAGAATTTTTCATCGAAGCTAGACTTTAAATATTATATTTTTCATGTAGTAAACGACCAGCTATTTTAGAAAGGATTTTTTTTAAAGTATATTGGTACACGGCGTGATTTTTACCACCAAATAAAACTTTCTTTACAAAATTCCGCATTGAAAATTAGCCGGTTCTATCGTGTTATTTTTTTCAAAGGCTAGCCACTCACGTCGCGGCTTGAATACGTAATTCATTCGCGACTCAAGCAATGTTTGCGTTTTTTCATTCACGGTGATGTCATTTCGGCATTAATGCGCCGGCCGAAAGTGGTCATGGAATAACATCATCATAAACCGACGAATTCAGTCAATAGGCTACCGCAGTAAAGGCTACACCCGCCATACGCCATACTGCATTACTCTTCAGTTGGTGGATAGTGGATACTTACTGCTAACTGCTAACTGCTACGCCCAGAACCAGCCTTCAGTGGCCCAAGTTTTGTGCAACTTGTGACGTCATGTTATCTACACCTCTGTGACTTGTTTCGAGAATTTATCGTCCTGTTATGATCAGTTGTGATAAAAACGTTTAACAGTTATAAACAAAGTTAAAAGAATTCAGTGGATATTTGTGTTTTTTTAAACAACATTAAGTGTATTTAAAAAATATAATTATAACGTTTTATTGGTAATTTATTGTCATGAAAATTATATTTTGTGTTGCATAAATTAATTGTTTATTTGAAACTACGTATTATTAACCTAAAACAATAAATCGTAATTAATTCAAGATTTTCGTGTTATTGATAACATGTTAACGTTGCTATTACGCATTTCAAATTAATAATAATCATTATTCCATTTTTTTTCTACTTCAGATAAAAGTTTACTAAGTAATTAAATTTACGAAATACGTATATACATAAAGTTACGGCTTATTTAAACTAAAATTTTTACTTTCCCCTCCTAATTTGCCCCTACAATAATTACTTGCTTATTCAATTATTCATAATATTTTACGCTGTAGAATAAATAAGAGGATATCTTCAAGTGATCATCTGTTTACTCGATGATTTGTTAAATTATTCCATCATGCTAAGTACCCGTTTGAAACTCTAAATTATCGAGTGTTTACATCTTTTTTTTAACATAAATCTGTTGAAATTGATCGCAGTCTGTTGATGACAAAGTTCGTTTTGCTAATTATATTATAACTAATAAAACATTTTTTAGTATGTAGGTTGTATACGAAAATATTTTGTGAATTATGCCATGCCGAACTGCCGCATGCCGCATGCCGGCTGTCGGATGCCGCATGCCGGCTGCCGGATGCCGGATGCCGGCAAACGATATGGCGCCGATGGCCATTTTTTTTTTCCTCCGTTTTTTTCTTGTTTCACGTCTTCTACGTCAAAAATAATAAACCCGTTTAGTAACAATCGAGCCTGGGATTTTGCATGAAAACAAGAAACATTTAACTCATTTCTAATTATAGAGTTGTGTTTTTGCAAAACAAGCAACAACCGTCATAAATAAAACAGAAATTACGACGAATGTCATTAAGCCTTTTCTGATGTAAGACAATGTGCAATAAAAAAATTAATGTCATGAATAATTTTAAAAAATTTGAGAAATTTAAATGCAAAAAAACATGTAAAAGGCACTAAGTGCCGTCTATTTGAATAAAATAAAATAAAATAAATAGCTCTATTATTTTTTCAATAGTTTTTTCAGGATTTAAACTTTCAAGGGTTTTTTTGCGTGAAGTTTAGAGCGAGAAACCTTCGTTCTTTATTTTATATTGAATATTTATTTTTATTTTTAAGCATCATTAGAAAATGCCATGTCTCTGCATTGCGCCTCTTTTTAGTTTTCTGTATCAACTTTTGTTATTCAATAGATAATATTGTCAATAATCGTTGGTGTTGTCGTGTGTCGCAGGGTCAGCAGGCGTTACTGGACATCCTGTCGGAGCGTTGCCGGAGCTGCTGACGCAGGCCGACGCGCCGAGCGGCGCCGCGGTGCGCAGCCGCAGCGAGGCGGTGGCGGCCCGCTGGCGCGCGGCGCGGCTCGAGCTGACCGCGCGGCGCGACGCGCTGGGCCCGCTGCCGCGCGCTGGGGGCCGCGCTGGACGCCGCCGCGCAGCGCCTGGCCGCGCCGCTGGCCGCGCTCGCCGAGCGGGCGAGGCACGTCGAGCAGGCGCCCTCCTCCGCCAAGCAGCTGAGGGAGGCCAAGGCTGCTCTAGCTGTAAGTTATCCTGCCCATCTAACCAATCGTCGTTGTTAAGCCAAAAATGTGGCTCGTCGACTTAGATATTGAAAATTCTGAAAAATTATTGATTGTTCAGAGTTAATGCATGTGTGTAGTAACGTTAGTAAGTTTCTCATTAATATACTATTTGATAAAATGTAGTTTTTTTTTTATTTACTTTTTTAATTTTTATTTATTTTCAAAAGAAACTTTTTTGTTTACAAGGAAATACAATAAAAACACATATACATTGGAAAAAATAAACAAAAATCCCACCAAGGCATAGCCTGTTTGTGGTATACTGTGAAAGTCAATGAATGTATTCACACTCTTTCAAGCAGTATGTACGAGGCAAAAGAGAAAAAGATAATTTAAAAAAATACAAGAGATTGATATTTTTATACCAAAGAAAAAAGAAAGGAAATAATTATAACATATAAAATAAAAAATGACGTAGATTACGATATTGTTATGGTTTTTATAGTAAGAATGATTTTACCTTTACACCATATTATATCCAACTTTGTGTTAATTTTTTAAAATATGAAAAATTTGGAAAATTTGACAATGCCATTTTATTGTCAGTTAAAAAAGAATTAATTAAACTGGGGGCAATAAAATGTGCATGTCTCTGAGCAAGTCGTGATTTACAATGTGGTATTTCTAGCACTCGGATTCTTTTTTGACTAGACCTATTTGAGCTTCTAGCAAAAAAGTTTTGGTGCCTAAATACATAATTTAAAACATAATAAATATATTCGTCTAATATCCATTGATTACGTATATTTATATTTTAATAACCTATTGTAATAGTATAAATTAAAAGTAACATAAATGTATTAAAATAAAAAATTATATCACAGATTCAAATCTCAAATGTGATTCTAGCAAATCACTAGGTACTACTAAAAAACATCGCCTATACGCCACGCAATCATTCTTAAGCTATCTTTATATGGCGCAGTTTACTACACAGTTTTCTGTGCAGTCTGAAAACGGTCCCGTATAAAGGTAAAACTGCATGAAAACCTGTGTGCTAGTGTCAGATTTAAGCTGACATGACAGTCAATGTTTTTTATGTAAACGTTTAAATAGACATTGGTTTATTGTATGCTTTTAAATACGTAAAAAAACAATAACATTTATACATAATTAGCTAAATATACAATTTCCTAAGAGCAAACATACGATAATAACTTACAATCGCGTTTCAAAAATACACATATTTAGCGTGTCTTTTGACAGAAGTTTGACAGACTGCACAGTTTTCTGAACAAGAAACTGTGTAGTTTTCTGAACAAGAAACTGCGCCATATAAAGATAGCTTTACTGCACTACCGTAATTTTAATGAACAATATTTATTTGATAAAGTTTCTGGCTCTTGTGTGTTTTGGCCGTTCCTTGAAGCACGTTTTCCTCCTCAGGAGATACTCGGGGAAGCAGAGTCGCTGAGCCCCCTGGTGGACGAGGTGAAGGAGCTGTCCCCATCAGTCCTGGACTTCCTCGGAGCCAACAACCAGCAGGCTTCCCAAGACCTAGACCAGCACCTTGACAAGCTCACCAAGGACCACGAAAGGTGAGTGACGAAAGTGTATTTCATTAGCTAGCAAAATATCACTATATCTTATTGTTCAAAAGAAAACATCTCGGCGTATTAAATATTCTTTATCTAGTTATTCTAGTTATGCAAGGAGTAATAAAACTCGTAGTACAACCCGAAAACTGGTGAATCTACATCTTATTTGAGGTCGAATGTGCAATATGACTTTTGAATCTCAGCTTGAAATTTTTTTTCTGGTAAAAGCTTTCATAAGTACCGCAAATTAAGTAAAATTTGACAAATTCTTATTAAAATACAGCTTTTTATTTTGTTTTCTTTATGTATAGTATTAAGTTTACAAAATAAATTATACTTGAAAACAATTCGCAAAAAATTGTCGAAAAAAAATTCAACTTCGTCAAATATTTTTTTTTTTTTTTTTTACTAAATTGACTCCAAATATGATGTAGATTCACTGGTTTCCCGCTTTTACATCGAGTTTTGTTACATGGTGTATTTTTACTTTTTCGTTGTTTATCAATTCATATTTTTTTGCATAGCTTATATCTCTCGTAAACGAGTGGAGGCTTTAACAAAACTTGACCTTCTTGTTTCTTTTTACTTTCTAAACTCGGAATAATTCTTTTGATTCCACAATTTTGCTGTATTTTAATTTGAATAGTATTTTTGGTTGGTTCTACCTACGTTCATTTATAACCGTTTTGTCCCTTATGTCTCCAGAAAATTAAAATAGTCTTTTATTTACTTCTTATGTTCGTAAATTATTGATATTGTCTTGGAATATTAATTTTTACGTTTTTGCACTGATTTACGTTTAATGCAATAAGTTTCAGAGTTCTAATAAATGATGCTACTTTAATCGTATTCTCAACTAATTATTATTCCATACGCTTCTAACCATAAAGAAACGGAAATACCTGATACCGGAATTTTCTTTAAAAAAATACTAAACTGTTTTGGTACCATAGTAACCATACTGTACGTATTTTGTTTACTTATATGATTATTCATCTAAGGTTTAAATTATCTCATTTTTTTAGTAATTATTATTGTGTTTTTTTAATTGAGCTGTCATAGATAGTCGATTCAGTTGTATTTATAATTTAACAAAAGAACATGTGGGTGAGCATTACTCTTTCATTGATCGAATATGTATTAAAAAATGGTTAGACACAATCAAAAACGTAATTTTTAATCTCATAATTGTTATTGTTCGTTTAATGAAACGGAAAATTTGCCGTAGGTATAACAATGCGTAATAGTCGTAAAATATGTTAATGTGAACTTGGCCTATGTATAAGGTAAGAAAATTACGACTCGCTACTACAATCTGTGACCTTTATTTTCATTATTGACGACACCGAGTTAGATATGACGTCACACGACGAGACGAGACGCGCCGCGACGGTTTGTGATCGGATTATTCGTATTCTAAATTCTAACGATGGTGCTTTAATAGGATTTCAATGCACCAAAAAAAAGTACAGCGGGACTGAAGAAAAAAGTTGAAAGAATTTCTGTTTATGAATAAAGTGTTTTTTTAACATTTTTCCTGAAAAAATACTTTTAAAAAATAAAAAAAAATTATCAGTGAAATTTAATCGATATCTCTATCGATATAGGTTTTTTCGGATTTATCCCCTCGGACAGATCTTTAGATACTATTTCGTCAAGAAGCTGTTATTAACATTAACTTTATTTTTGAAAAATGGCAATAGGGACCTGAACGAAGGGTAAATTTTTTGTAGTAAAGCTGTATATTTTTGCTTTTTTTTCATCTACAAACTTGCTTGGTTATGTTTTACGCGTGTAGTAGTATAAACCCAAGCAAAACATATGTACATTAAGGTAGGTACACGCATATAAACTAAATATATATGTTATCTCTTTTTACAAAAAAAGTAGAGTGATTTTTAGTACCCGGTCATCGTTTGCTAGCATAACTTCATTGAAGCTCGTATTTTTTTTTAACGGCTAAGTATAAACATTACTATATACCATTTCAATCACGCGCGTAAATACCTTCTGCTGGTATTAATATTAGTCTTATATCCTCTGTATCTTTCTACCGCGTAAAAATTAATTGATTAAAATCTTCGGAAGAGACAAAAAAAACCACATGTGTCGTCTATTTAGCTCCCAACCGGCACCGGCGCGGCACCGGGCCGGTTTTTCGCACGTGGTCGTCCGCACAGCTCACAAGTGTATTCTTGCGGCAAATTACGTCATGAAAAATGCTCGATCCTGTGATCTTTAGACACGATACCACTTCAGTGTCATGTTCTACGGATGTAACGAAATAGGAAAATTAGAAAATTCAAGGAGGAAAAGCAATAATTATAATTCGTTTTTTCAGGTTTTGGAAACGATTATTTCGCTGGATATCGTTTGGATTCAAACTTTTTTTTCAGTAGATGATAATGTTTTGAAAATAAATATAATACACCGTGTAACATAACTCGATGTACAAGCGGAAAACCGGTGAATCTACATCATATTTGCAGTCGATTTCGTAGAATATATTTTTTTTTAAATTTCGAGAATATTGATTCAGAAGCTGTTTTTTTTCAATAAATTCTGGAAAATTGTTATTAAATATCATTTATATAGTCAAATTAATACTATTCATAAAGAAAATAAAACATCGGATTTTAATAAGAATTCACACAATTTTACTTAATCTGCGGTAGGTACTTATAAAAGCTTTTATGAGAAGATTTTTTAAAAAAATTTACATTACACATTCGACTGGTGAATCTATATCATATGATGGTGTAGATTCACCAGTTTTCGGGTTGTACTACGAGTTTTGTTTAAATCCTGACACTAGACCTTCGAAGTAGAATAACGAGAATAACATAACGATATGGCCTTCAGCGCCAAACCGTGACCTTTCATCCAGCCTCATTCACGGAAGATGTAAAACTAGATTTTCCCTCTAATTTCGCATTGTTAGCAGCAGTCCTAATACTTGCATGCATACTGTACTCGGAATAATAGGTACAATATTATAATGTAAAAACGTATTCCATATAGGTATAATATTGTATATGAATACAGGACGTCCCGCGGGACAAGGGGTAAATTTAAATGGGAATAAATCCCGCCATTCACGATGTATCCCGTGCTTTGAATGAGAACGCACGGTTACACTGGGGGCCTTAGCATGGTCACGATTGTTCAAATTCCATCACTAATTTCATTCGGTGCTTTGCGATAGAATTTGTATGGAGAAGAAGGCAAAAGTAGTGAATAAAGTTAGCGACTTCGCCTATTCGGAGCTTGTCGTGTCCGTGCTAGGCCACCTGGCGCACTATGATGCGTCATGTGTCAGAGATCGTCTGAAGGTCAAGTTTGAGGGCCCGCTTTTATTTTTATTGCTGTATTAAATTATTGGATCAGTTAAAAATGCTGCATAGTTCGTATTAAATTTTTAAAAAAATATATATGCCTAGGACGTTATTTTAGCCTAGTACAATATGTTTCATTATTGTGCTATATTTTGGTAACTTTGCAGCTCAATGTGCTATCAAAGCATCATCCTTCCTTTTTACCTTATCCGCACATATAGTGCAAAGGACTGCATTGATATATTAAGTGCGGTGTATCTTGTAACTCTTTATTTTTTTTATTATTTTTTTAAAGTTCTTTATTGAGAAAATAAAACATAACATTTGAAAACAAAAATAATGCCGTCCCGATAAACCGCAATTTTGCCGTTTGTCATCGGGAGCCAATAGCAAATGTGTACATTTATCATAGAAATACAAAAAAATAATAAAAAAGTTTACAAAATATACATAAAAGGAATAGAGATACGAAAAATGCATATGGTGAATCCATATATAATAAATACTGTTCATAATGTTTCTTTAATGTCTTGCAGATAGTTATATACTGCTAAAGAGTATAAATTGTATATATGATTATGGGTGTATGCATATGTTTGATAGCTAAATTTATTAGGCGCAATATATTGATTTAATGAAACGATTACAGCCGTTTATTCTCATGACACATTAAAACTGTAAAAAATTATTCATAATTAATTATCAATAACTAGATTTTATTACACGACTGAAAAAGAGATATTTAGAGCCCACTTCTCTGTTTTGCATTATCATTATTAAATGAAAATCGTTTTTTGAAAATAAAATATATCTCTTTCGTATCTTATAGAAATTAGTGCTGACAGAATGACAACACGTTGCGTCGTCCGCGTGTGTTTACTTCCGTTCAGACAATTGGGTTCTTTCGGATTTTTTTATTTTGATTTCAAAAAATTGATTGAAAAATTACAATATCAAGGGAATTTTTTTTTATTTTTACGATGTCATATGAATTTTCTAGCGCGGTTTGAAATAACACTTTTTCAAATCGCTCGCAAAATCCTCCATTTGGCGCGCATGCGGTGTGACGTCACAGCAATATAGGCGCTCACTACGGAATGAATTTCACGCCTTTCACGGTGGACAGGAATGACGTCATTAGCCAATAACGGGCGTTAAAAAAATCATTCGTATTTTCGTGTTTTTAAAACATAAATTTATAAATGAAAACAACACATTTTGATCATTGTGTTTTTATATCGTTGGAATTGTAAAAATATACTTAAAATATTTATAACGTTTTCAAGGATATTCATGCTATCGGGAAGAACCCTATTATATCACTTATCAAGATATAAGGAATGGAGCCAGAAACTTTTGGCTTTCTTTCCGATTTTCAAATTACCATCGTCCGAATCCTACAACCTCTAAACCTGGCACCTTATTTTACTGCGCACATTAGAATTCCAAATCGTATAGATTTTTAAAAATTTAACAGTTTTGTGCGAAACCGATTTTTGAAGGAATTCGTTAAATATACCTAATTACGTCACATTTTTGCACATGCAAGGACATATTTACTTTTTGGATATTTTATTATTGGAAACCTTTCTCGTGTTTTTCGTAATGTTTTTCGCCTAATCTCGTTTTCGTCGACTACCGGCGATGAAGTAAAGGTGCCCATTCGTTTTTTTGAGCAGATAACTTTTGGCAATTTATTAATGCACTCCAGTTTTGTTATTGGATACTTTCGCTCGGTGAATATTTTAAATACTAATTTAATGTAAAACAAATTGATCGACTATCTCGTAAATCAGCGGTTTAATTTAGCAAAACGTTATTAAGCCGTTATATTAATTACTAACGGCGAATCTGTGTCAGTGCCTATCATATTTTTCTTTGAAAGATCACATATATCAACACTAATAATACCTGACTAATAAAACCTTGAATAATAAAATGATTTTAAACCAGGATTCCAACTAATCTCTTGCGAAATTCGGCTGTTACACGCTTTAACTGATTTATGTATTATATTTTGTTAGTAGTTTTATTTAAGGTCATCGAGTGGGATTTTTTCGCATACAAGTAATCGTTTATAATTAACATTCAAAGCCATTGCACAATTTCCCGATAAAAAATTCATATGCAGTAATTATAATAATTTTAAGTGAAGCCAGTAAAACACTCGTCCGTGATCCATTCGTTGAAAGCATAAACATTTTGTTAATAAAACTTCATTATCCGTGCTAACGCCCTAACTAATCGATTATGTCAGCGTCTCAAAAATAAACGAAGGATTTAACGAAAAAAAATTCAGCAATCATTTCGAAGCATCTTAATATTTTAGTTTTTAAAAGTAATCAAGAAAAATAATGCAAGAAGATTTTTGTATCATAATGTTTCGCATTCGATGATGGCGTCTGTTAAAAATGTTTCATAGCACGTGCCAAAAATATTTCATGCCTGTCTCTGTTTTATTCATTAGTAATGGCAGCCAATCGATATATCCTGAAACTGTAAAATTGTTTTCCCTTTCACAACTGTAGTTTATTTTTGAATGTCAAGGTCGTCCCGACCTCTCCACCGGTTTCTTGGCATGCTATCATACTTTTTATACTCATACATATTAGGTATTTTTTGTACTATGGCTGTAAGTATTAGCAAGTGTTTTCTAAAATCAGATCTGTCTGAGCAATTATAATACCGACATAATTCGAATAAATGTAACCGAATTGAATATCTGTTAGTGTTAACAGTTTTGAATAAATAAAGTTTGTACTTTTAAAACTTTCTCCGTTAACATTATTTACACAATTTAAAGTTTAAATAAATTATGCCATTTGAATGTTAGCGATATTTCTGTAAATATTATCATTGCGTGACTGGTACAGAGTTACTGAACTAAACCTTTTGCGATTTAGACACTCAAATGGTGTTTTTAAACCCTTTGACGTGATAACGTCTAATAAATCGATGAACGCCGGCTGCACGAAAGAGCATGACTCATTGTCACGTTCCGCCTGAGCCGAGTGTGCAAGCGAGAGCGCGGAACAAGCGATAGAGGCACGATCGGCCTAAGCGTTCGGTTTGTTACGCATCTATCTCTCTTCCACTCCATCGCCCAATGCGTCCGAGTAGAAGGGAGACAGCAGCAGCACACAAGCTACAAAGTGAAAGTGAAATTAACAAGTGCAAAAAAAAATTAATTTATGGAAAAATTGTAATTTTCAATTAACTCCTGCTTTGTATTATACTAAATAATGATAATTCAGTAATAATAATTCAATTCAATTCCTAAAAGTATGCTTTTTTTTCACCAATGTTTTCTTATGACTTTATCACGTAAAATTATCGTCCGTAAACCGACTTTACAGACAACCAAAAGTTTTTTTAAATTTATAGTTTGTACGTTTCATTCAGATGATAAAGAAAACAATTGAAATGAAAAACGTACAAAATGCATTTGTACCAAAAAACGAACAAAATTGTCAAATAACTAAATGAAAACAATAAATAAGGAAAAATAAGAAAACGAAGCGTACCTACTAATTGCGTCAAATCAATAATTTTAGTTCCGTCTCTAAACTCCGCCATATGCCGTTCGTTGTGTTTTATCAAATTAAATTTTCACCTCGTTGAAGTAGTAATTTGGTCCTTTAATAGTATAATGACGATATTCCCAAAGTGTAATTTCGTGAGTCACTCGGTACCGGTACATGGAACATGGGACATGGGACTCGGGAGACGGGGAAACTGCGTGCGTGGGATCTCACTGCTTTCTGGACCATTATTTATTGCCCGCACAGACATGAAAACATTATTTTTAAATCCAAATCATCCACATACTTGCAATGCGCAGTACATCCGCGAACTTCTGATCAATGCCTGAAAATCGTGAGCTAGTTTTGATATCCGGCATTTAGCAGTCGTTAACTACTGAAAACAGACGCAATGATTTTTATCCAATAAAAAATAACGAACGCGTTCATTTATACTTTTTATATTATGTTATTTCTCCTCGTCTCCACTTGGGCACCGAAATATCGTCACCTTAGTGGTAAAACACACTAAGTAAAAAAATTATAATTTCAAAATTAGTGATTTGCAATGGTATAATTAAACAACAAATCATTGAAAACATCTAAAATAAATATTTGTCAAATCAAGACATATTTATCGATTTTCTTAAATAGTAGTAAAAGTTTCCACAATATTCGATTTTAAATTACAATTCATGAACAAAAGTGCGCTTATCTCAAAACTAAAATTTTTGACTTAGTGTGTTTACCACTAAGGTGACGATGTTTTTAAAAACAAACATGTTTTGTATGTATACATGTTACATTTAATTATTATAGTCAAGTTTTAATATGAATGATTCTCTGGAAAGATTATCTTAGTCTGAAGATATTGACGGTGTCTCCAGACCTCCATAACATCACGGAGAATTTGGAACCGCTTATAACATTTTTTAGGCCACAAAAGAATTTTTACAATAAAATAAAAGATTTGACGATTCTGTGTCGCAAGTCGCTTTAATTTAGCGTTCTTGTGATCGTGTTTTTTCAATTACAAATTATAAAAATTAATTTGTGATTTAGTTACTGCCTCCAATATTTGCATAATTATGTACATTAGTTTATTGCACGTACAGTAAATAATGATTGCTTACTCTAATTTTTCTCACCTTGTGTAAATTTTTATCACGTTTTTTAAATATTTCATAGCTCATCTCCGATATGCAAGATTATTTTATATATTTTTATGACGTTTTTGGTAAACTCTTTATTGAAATAATGAGGATTGGACTTGTAATTTATCCTTGTATTATGTATGTGTTGGTTGTTGACAGAAAACAAAATCGCTACGTTATTTAGATATCATTACTCTTATGTACTGTAATGCAAAAAGAAATAGAGTGTGTAGTGGTGGTGCATAAAAAAAAGAGATGAGGTGTGTAAGCAAAGAAGTTAGATAGGCAGGGTGCATAGTTATGCAATCCCTGAGGGTTGCACCACCTATTGCATTTCACCAATTAGCTCAGCGGTAGATCACAAAAGACACATTTATAGAAGTAAAGAACTAGACCAATATATATTAAGCAATGCAGTTTGAACCAACCAGGATTATGGACACCTTAAATGAAAGAATTATGAGATTTTAAGTACATATTTTATTTAACAAAAACGACTCTAAATTACTAAAATACAACAACTTAAAACTAGGGAATTGTGTGTAAATGTGGTGTAAGTGTGAAACGTGTTCGACAATGACCGCAGTAAGGTTCTTCATCCTGATCCGCCGAAGTCTAGTTTCCATCTCGAAGATCTAGCGTCATCAAGGGGTCATCAACGGACATCGGACAGCCTTGCCACGTTCCTCCAGTCAGCGTGGGAAACCGCGTGGCATTCCAGCATGTGGGGACTCCAGAAGAAGTTGTCCAAAACTCCCAGCTTTGAGGTTAGGTGGCCTCACGTTGTATCAAGATCCAAGTAAAATTGCCATTTACGATGATTGTCAATCATCGTGGCAAAGTAAAGTATGTTTGATTGATTGATTGAGAAGAATAAAATAGTAGAGGATAAATAGGGGAAAAGTAGAGGAGAAAGTAATGGAAAAAGTATAGGAGAAAGTATGGGAGAAAGCCCTTTGTAAAAAGAGAGAAATTTACAAAGTTAGTTTACCGCCAAAGTCAATGTGAAGTTATAGATTTACAAGATGATTAAAAAATACTCACGGCCATGCCGGCTCTCCACAATTTCAAGAGATTTACATCATGCGTGCGTTGTTCACTGGCGTTGAACTCAGAAAGAAAGTGAACGATCAAAATGACTCGTGCCTTGACAAATAAGAGTGACGTCAGAGCGTGACGGGACAAAATTTGGGTTGCCATAATAAAAATAATATTTGATTTAAAAAGATTTAAAAAAAGTTAGTGATGTTATCTGGACTTGTAAAAATAACATCACAGTACATACAATCCACTTGTTAGATTCGTACTTGACATTTGCTTATTTACAATACTTTTCGGTTTAAATTCCACAAGAGCTTTTTGTATAAACTTTTCAAATAAGCAATCCTCTCTTGAAAGGCTTGCTGAAAACCTTGCTTTTATCGTTTTACGTTGTTCTTGGAAAACACTTTTTATGCAGAATAATATATTGCAGAAGGTTATTTATGGGCAATGTCGCAACCAGAGTTACAACCACCAATTATGTTTTTACTGGTTAAAATAATTGCTTGTTTATTCAATTGAATTCCAATCAATTTCGTTGTTTTTTTATCTATGATTTTATATGTAAATATTTAAGGAAATGGGAATTTCAATAATATATCTAAGCTTATGTAAAGTTATAATTATATTGGTCTTTGTAAATTACGTAATATTTAAATACTTTTCATACAAAATATACAAAGGTGCATGTAATTTTCTTTAATGAATAATGCCTTTTCACGTATTTTCTATTATGACGCAAGACTTAAGACTTGCACGGGCATTTATGCACAAAAACACGCTTTCACTAAATTGCCATGCACAATACATGAGATCAGTTTTGTCTGGTTCGCTCCAGTCTGTTCACACTAAAGAACGTGAAATTAATATTATGCATTCCTATTTGCATCAAATAATACATTATTTTGGGCATATAAATGTGTATGTGCATATATCGAACTTATTTAAAATGAAAACAAATAAGAAATTTTAGTATTTCCACATAAATTAAATCAAAACTATTTTTACTAAAATTCTTAAATGGCTTTAATGATTTTCAGTAACTTTACCACACAAGTTTCAAGTTTGATTCACAATTAGTTTCAATCAAGCTTAAAACATGAAATTGAATTATATTATTTTCTGTTAAGGATACTTCTTTCTATTGATTTCCTATGTAATTAGGAAACCTTGAGTTTTTAAAGATTTTTCAGAATATTAAAATAATAAAAATACTAAAACGATATAGATTAAATATTTAAATTACATCATTGATAGAGCAGTGTATTTTTGTTAGAATTTCGCGATTTTATGTGACCCCAATGCAATATATCATTTATGCACATGTTATCGACACTATTATTTATTTATTGAATCACGCTTATTTTTATCCAATGATGGAGTAGAATTTAAGTTATTTATTATTTGTTAATCGCACCTATCTAATCTGGGTATAATCATATTAATAATATCGCGTTTAAATTCATCGAAACTATTATTACTTTTGATTGGTACTTTATCATTAGTAAGTAATATTTTTTACAGCCGCTATTTTTATTGGTTTCTTTGTATAAGTAAGTATAAACCAATAACGACTGCCATAATAAATTATTTTTGCAATTCCAATGTTTGTTAATTTGCCGTCAAAACGTAACATGCAATTTTATTAAAACGATTTTTTTTTTTCTTGTTGCATTTTCTTACACGAGCGGTCCAAAAACAAAAATAAAAATTCAGACAACTATATAATTACTGTTTTAACTGTAATAACTACCTACCCATTTTTCTGTGTTATAAAGTAAGTGTTTAGTATTTAAAAAATATTGATTAGCGTTGCCTTCCTGTATTTAATGCATGCAGTTAGTAGTAATGGTGCGTTGTATTGCTAAACGTTACAAATGGCATAATGGTTACTTTGTTCGTTATCGGGATCAAAGATATTAAGCAAAATTCAGGTTATATAGCAAAATATATGTGAGCTTTTGTATCTTTTGCGTAAAACTTAAGCTTGTAAAATCTTTGTGTATTTTTTTTATTACTATCGGATTTTCCTCGTGTCTTATGATTAGTTTTCTGTATTTTATTTTTATATCCTACAGAGATGAGGTAGATTTTTTTCAAATTCAGGAGTATGGATATTCGAGCGTTTACAGGGCTTACGACCTGTCATTGGCTGGGTTAAGTGGCCACTTTATGTAGGTACTACAACATTCCCCATTCCGCTTATTAGCGAATATCCACACCAGGTAGCATTTTTGATTTTGTATATATGCTACGAATCAAGAATCATCCACCAGCGAGTTGAACGCGCCATCTTTGCATTGATATTGAAGTTAAGTAATCTGGATTTCTCCCTTCTTGGGATAAATCCAGATTTGTGTGCAAGTATTTGAACACGACCCAAAATGTTGTTAATTTTCTGTGTTTTTAATATTATAATTTTGGGAAATAGTATCCCAGCATAAAAATATTATTGCATAAACTGCCAAATAAATGCGCGCTTTGTTTACGCCTCATTTTTTGTGATTTGCGAGTTGTTGCGCTACTTGGCGCCTGTTCGCTATGCGGAATATTCGGCCGTCTTACATCACCAGCCGAGCGGGGCTTGTGACATGGCCGTACATATGTCTCGGCTCTCGGCCTCCTAGCTTCTAGCTGCTAACTAACCAACATCTTATTCTGGGACCGTTTACACATTCGAATGTAAACACGTGGTCTGATTCTACCCCGCGACGTCGGAATAAGCCGGCCGGATCTATTGCTACTGACACCGACGCCGACGTCTTCTTTTTCTCTTCTTTCACACCGATGACGTCACAGTCGTAAAGAGTTCCCATTCGCGTACAAAGTATCCGTCACATGAATATAAAATGCATCCTCCAGAATATATAACCTCCCAAATTACCGCAGAAAATTTACTAATATATTTTACGAAATACAAACTCACGCGAGCTTATGAAAGCTTTCATCGTGCGAAGTGATATATAGAATTTTGTTGCCAAAGTTTCCATTTTATGCTTATCCTCCAGATGTCAATACTCCCCTAATGGGCTCCATTCAACGTTTTTATGTAACGAGGAGAGAACATGCCAATGTCAATATACTGACGGTTTTAATCATTTCACACAAAAACCCTTTCCCAATCCAGGAAAATGTATAACGGCTATGAAATCCTGAATGATTTTTTGAGGTCTTTTGCACATCAACCTTCCACCTCTTTTTATTTACATTTTTGCAATAATATATATATTTATAAAAAAATATTCAACTTAGTTTATTATGTTTGCAGTTTCCAAACTACTGAATCATATTACGATAGTAAATCGCTTTCCCCTAAAAATTTTATTCCGCGTTGTACCGTGACTGCTATAAGGCGTTAAGGAATTCGCATAAAAATAATCAGGAAGACTTGCGAGCGACCTGGATGGTCGGATGTTTTGTGTTCACCTTCCGAAATAACTTTTATCACACGACGGTATCCTTGACAGTAGCGTTTAATGTTCGGCAATCTATTTCGTCTGCCTGCCGTACAACGCAAGGCGCAAATAGCCGGAACGGTCGGCGGCGTGTGGAGGCCCAACACACAACTAACCATAATAATTATCATGGCACGCGCATAGTATCATCTCACAAGGAAACTTTGTCAGCTAAATACTGTGCTATTAATCCAGCAATTTTAATGGATAATTATTCTTCACTTCTTTTCAACAAAACAGTTTTTAGATAAAGGAATACGATATGATACTCGTAAAATGATATAAGTATACGCAGGTAACCTTCTCTTATCTGTAATCTATCTACCTATTTCACAAGCCGCTATGGCTGAATAGTATTTTGAACAGCCTTTATTTTTTTATGTTATTGTGATTAGTGATGTATTCGGATTAAAAAAAGAAGTAAGGAAAAATTTCACAAAGCATCTGTTGGATTATTTTGCAAAGTTTTTCTTTTCGGTTGATTATATATATTTTTTGTTTTTTATTTATTTCAAAAATACACATTTCAACATGTATTTCGCATGAGTAACAATAAACTCATTTCTTTAAACAAGAAATAATTATAGCAATAATATTTTTTTTTCTAATTTCAAGTAAGCTTTTTTTTTCTTAACTTTTTGTTTTTGGGGTCGATCAATAAATTTAAAATCTATACGGAAAATTTACGGGCATATAGCATTTAAATAAATAAATATTTTTATAATATAAATGAAAAGTATTTTGTATCAGTTGGAATGTTGTTTTTTTTTTGCGTTATCTGCTCTACTTTAAATATGTAAGAAATAATATTATAATATTTATAGCGGGATTATTAAGATTAGAGTACTGAATGAAACAGCTGATTAATGATAGGAACTATTACCGGTACAAACATAATAGTGACTTCATCATATGCTTGGGGCTTGTTCTTGATGGAGATAATAGTTTTTATTGGAATTATTTTATAATTCGGCAGTTTTTGGATTGAATTTTTTGCAAACTACTGTTATTCTTACTTCATTGCTTGTCCTTGACAAGTAAATACTAATTTTTACTACGCCCTATTTCCTCTATTATTTACTAATGTGTTTCAGAAGATAATAATCTTAAGCTTATATGGCAAACTTATCATTCAAAATAAGGTTTTATTGGTTTAAAAATGTTGATATTCAGTAAATAATATTCTTGCCTTCTAGTAATGTGTCTTCCATTTTCTCTATGTAGATGCAAATAGTAAATCATTCAGTATTTTGTATGCTAACAGTAAGATATATTCAAAAAATTACCTCATTGTTGACTAAGGTAATTCTGCGCTTGAAATGAAGATTTCCGTTCGCATAACTTTCACCCTTAATCGTATTTTTAGTTTTAGACAGTAGAAATAGGATTTGTAAAGAATATGTTACCTATAATAAGGCATTAAATTACAATTTAAGGCTGGTGTCATGGGTCGTATATTGGCTTTTTTCAGCTAGCATCGTATAATAAAATGATTGCCTTATAGTAAAAAAACATTGCCTCCTCAAAGAGTAGCTGCAGTAAATTTTCTTTCTCTATATTTATAACCGAAGAATGCGTTGGAGAGTCTATTTTAGGTTTGTCCCAGTTGTGTGTGGCCGTACCGCGTGTATTTATATACCCACACACACTTGCAAAGTGAAATTGTGATGATGATAGGCCTGATGACTAACAAGTCCCTTGACTAACGGTCATCATCACCCCCTGTCAGTTTAGATAAGATCAGAAACTTCATTTCAACCATAGTAATGGCTTAATCAAAGTATTTTTTCATCTTGGTTCGATAACGGCCATCCGAAGTTTTCGATGAAAAAATCCATCAAACACTGTAGATTTTTCCCGGAAAACTATTAAAATTACTGTTTTTTGAAATTTTAAATAAATTTGAATTTTAAATTTTTAACATACGTGTTTGTGTTATGAAGGTACAATTTTAAATATGCGCATGATTTTTTTCAGTCATACATTTTTCACTCTGTTGTATTTTGTTTTTTTTTTGACAAAAAATATAACTTATGATTTTAAAAAATAACTTTTAATATGAATTAACTCTTAAATAAATCTTTTAATCCGTTTATGTAACGCTCGTTCCTATAACAGTTTACGTCCACCTTTGAAGCTTTAATTCACCGCATAACTAGGATTTTTTTTGTTTAATACTTGCAGTGGAGAGTTGATTTAATACTATAGTGTATTTATAGAAGGTTTATCGTTGTTTTTTAATATATTTTCATATTTTGGGAAATATATTTTTGAAGTTATACTTCTTTGCGCCCGTTAGACACTTTGGGGTGGGATGTTGGTCGAGAAACCGCGTCACGCTGATTTTTAAGAGAGAAAATGGCGCTTAAGAGAAAATGGCGCCACAGTCACTGATGCTTGTATCTGATACTTGTTTTGATACAAGTATCGATACTTTTATTTTCTTTTAAGAGGAACGTCTGTCTTCGTATTTTTAGGAATAGTCCTTTATTTTCTCCCTGGAATTTGACACAAAGATTGTTTGTATCGTCTTGTGTTTTAATTGGCTACCGTGCTGAGGTCGCGGGTTCGATTCCCGTAAGGGGTCAACAAGAAATATTTATTACATGAGATTTTCATATTAATATTACACGTGTGATACCTTGGACTGGTACTGAAGAGTAAGACTGATCATCTTACCACTGTACTTGGTCTACCGATGCAGTGCCCCAAGTTATTAGTAGTATATTTAGTTATCAAAAAAATAAGTTTCTGGTCGATATCTAAAACTTGTGTAAAAACCATTGCTTTATGCTAAATTCCGAGGAGAAAATCGAGGACAATGATTGTATGGAGAAAGAGACGCGGGTCACGTGACAGCCGATCTTCGTAATACACATTGTTTAGTGTACAAATGTAATGCCCTATGCACCATTGGGGCGCCGCATATATAAGGGATACGGGGAGGAGGAAACATTTCTTGGCGGAGCATCCAAGCGTAAAAGTCACAATCGTGAAAAGTCACACCGTGAAATGTCACAATCAAGAAAAGTAACGCCGTGAAAAGTCACGCTTGTGAAGTCACACCGTGAAAATTCACAATTGTGAAAAGTCACAATTGTGAAAAGGCAGATTTGTGAAAAGTCACACTGTGAAATGTCACCATCGTGAAAAGTCACCATCGTGAAAAGTCACCATCGTGAAAAGTCACACTGTGAAATGTCACCATCGTGAAAAGTCACCATCGTGAAAAGTCACACTGTGAAATGTCACCATCGTGAAAAGTCACACTGTGAAATGTCACCATCGTGAAAAGTCACACTGTGAAATGTCACCATCGTGAAAAGTCGCAAACTTGAAAAGTCCCACCGTGAAAAGTCACAATTGTGAAAAGTCACAATCGTGAAATTAAATTAATTAAGAGAAAATGGCGCCACAGTCACTGATGCTTGTATCTGATACTTGTTTTGAATACCAGTATCGATACTTTTATTGATACTGATATTGAAGCCGGAATTAAACAGTACCAAGTTTCAACACGTGTATAACGCTGCAAGAAAATAACGTTGCTCTTCTATGTTCCCAGTGTTTTTCAGTGAAAATTGTGTTTTTTTTTAATAAGTCTGTTTGTGTGCGTGAGTGGGTGTATGAGAATGGCCAAAGAAGTATAACTTCCACCGTGTGGTCCGACGCACACCGATTTTTTTTTCCACATACTTACTGTATTGCGCAAAACCAACGCAGCTTTTGCATAATATTCCGCACGCGTACAAGTCTCACAGCGTGCTGTATTATTACGACGGATCCACATTCAGTTTTCCTTCTATTGTTAGCCCGAAGGTTTTAGCTTGACACGTAGCCACACCAGCAGGAAGACGATTTCCACGTTGCATTATTTTATTTCACCCATTTCCCGTCACAATTTCGGCCAAGTAAGACACGTGGAAATGAATGTATCACCATCTCACGACTTATTCTGTAACCAGAGTGATGAATCACAAAAATGCCGAGTGCAATCCGAGGCAACTGTGAAATGATGTAATACTCCGCTTATTTTTATATAATTACATACATCGAAATCTTTAAATAACTTGATTCATGAGTATCTATGTAAATAAACGGTGTCATCTGTCATGTACGCTCCCAGGTATTTAAGCTCTCAACACTTTTGATGATTTCGACTGGATTTAGTCTAAATTTTATTCATTAACATTTCACATATATTTTCGTTTAGGGTTAACTTAACAACTTGCCGTGCAGCTGTCAAAATTTCAAAACATTTTTAGTCTCTGGTTTGCAGAGTAAAGCGTAAAAGCGGGCTAAGCTGTGATTGGTTGATACGCGATTGGGTTACGCCTTCATTATGTATTTTCAAATTTCGCTTTTAAAAATCTATTTGATTAAATTATTTTATTTAACCTAACCTGTCATTAACCTACTGTATAAATTTCTCTCATTCTACTCTTTTTCTACATCTTGTCATATCTATGGATTTAGCAATAGACTAATCCTCATAAAAAGCACGGCAAGTTGTTAAGTTACACCTTCGTTTATAATCACAATATTTAATTAGAGATAAAGATGTTCTCAAATGCTTTCGTGCAGTTCCTGTAAATTGTCTAAATGCATAGGTATTATTTAACTGTCACGATGTCAGTATTTCGTTCCTGGATTATATAACAAAGTTGTCTCTTGTATATCACGTACCTAAAGTTTAAAAAAATAATTAACAACCTCCACTCGTATGCGAGTGATTTGGTTAAGTTTTTATCAGATATGAAAGACACAGATTTTTTATTATCTGTTTTTTATGTATGTAGTGTGATAAAAGGCTTAGTTCTTATTTCACGAAATATTTTTTGGGTTCAATTTAATTTTTTGAAAAACTTTTTTTTTTTAAATATTCTTAGTATCACAAAATTACCCCAGTTTACCCTAGGTTTGGCTGTTGTTACAGTAACATTTAACCACCTTTTTAATGAATCCAATATTTATGTGATAAAATATTGTTAATTACACAAAAATAAAATTTAATGACTGCAACATTTGTATTGTAGTAGAATGGAATATAGAATATGTAAATATAGATATTTTCCCACAAATATCCGGCATTTTAATAGTAATGACGTGAAAATCTCCAAAATCCTCATTTATTTAATTAAATTTAAATAGATAGCAATTACTGTATTGATATATTATAATAATCGCATAATTATTTTAGTAAACAGTTCAAAATTAAAATAAAAAGTACCCACCGAACATGTCGAATATTGATTTTTAATTTTAATGTCAAACGTCAAATAATGTGGTCTCTTTTTACTCTCTTACATACCTACATTATATTGTATCAGAATTTTTATACAATAAAATAATTATTTTCCAAAATTAATGCATACCTTTTGTTCATGCATAACATCAGAATACCGCAGTCTTAAAATTTCTCGGGCAATAATATTTTGTAATTCTAGTTTGTCGAGAAAACTTTGTCTAAATAAAGTTAAGGTTAAAGATGAAGGTAAAAGACGTAAATAAGGAACCGGTTGCATTAAAGTTAGTGACACGCGTGGCGCGGCGACGGGCGTCGGGCGGCCTGCGAGGGTGAGCGAGACGCGCTATAGCGCCGCGACGCTATATTGGGCCGGGGGCGGGGCGTCGCGCGCCGCGGCGCCGGCTGGGGCGGCCACTGGGTGGCTGATACTGCTGGCGGAAGGATCCTACGCAGCCCGAGAGCCGACACGATTGAGGTGAATTCACCACGCCAAATAATAACGGGAAAAATTCACGCTTATCATAAGAAGAAATATTACTTCGGAAAAAATCGCGTTCAAGTTTCGTTGTTAAATCAGAAATTGGCAAAGAAAAACTTTCGGCACTGTCTTCTGATCCTCTCTCACTCCCTCGCCAGCTGTGCCGTCGTATCTCTCTCCCCCAAAAGCTATTTTTACGCAATATCAACATTGCCAAATGCTAGTTCGCGCTCTGGCGCATTATTTATATCAAAACAAAAATAGTATTCTGCGGATAATCCAGACTACCTAACGTATTTAGTTTATATAGTTGCGTTTGAGTTGTTAAAAATAATGATTGTTGTACTCTGTTAACCGTGTAATAAAACATATTATTAACGATATATTTTATTGTTTACAGGCTCCTAAAACTTTTGACTGGCCGACTGAAGAAAGCGGACGAGGAGATTGCCGAAATAGCCGAAACGCAAAAACGCGTAGCGGCATTAGTGGAACTCTTAAACAATTTGCTAGTGAAAGTAAAAGACTTTAAAGTGTTTGGTGAAAATCAAAAGACTCTCGAAAGTGACTTATCAAAATTAAAAGACAGTGTTAGCGAAGCTAAAAAAGATTCGTTGTCATCCATAGCAGGAATAAACAAGAAATATAACGATCGGCAACAGTCGGTCCCGTCAGACCTGAGTCAGGATCTTTCCGCCTTAGAGTTGCTTACAGAAACGCTCACCAGCGCGATGGAGGAAAAGGACCGGGAATTCAAGAGGGCGCGGACAATCCGCACAGACTACACAGCGGATGTTGAGGATGTTCAGGGTTGGCTGCAGAAGGCGGAGCTTAAAGTGCAGGACAGGTCGTCGGAGCCAAGGATTCTCAAGGAAAACTTGCAACAGATACAGTCGGAAATTGGACCAATCGCTGACAAGCTAGAGCGATTAACGAGAAATGGACGAACTATTATTGAAAACAGTCAAGATGATGCGGAGAAAGAACTTATTCAATCTACAATAAACAATCTAACGGAACAATTATCGCAAGTCAAATCTTTACTCGAGGAGAGGAAACAAATAGTCGGTGACTGTTTAGATGCTTGGGCTCGCTTCCTTGCTCTTAAAGAGACAGTGTGTCAATGGGTCAAAGAACAGCGCGAATTTTTAGCGCGACCTCTTCACCTCACTACTCTTCAGGACACCAGACAAAAACTAAATGAGTATTCGGTATGAAACTTATCACTTTATCGATACGTTTTTATTATTCCCTTTTTGATAACATCGTATGAGATGTTGTATCATGTTTTAATACCGCGATAAAATATTTTAAGCGCAGTTTTATCAACCGTATCAACCGGCTGTTCAGTCATACTTGCTCGAAGCGAGAGCGCGGTTATCAGCTAGAAATATGTCCGGATTTTTAAAATTTTTGTCACGTTTAAATTTTGTTTTTATGATTTTGATTTCAGAGTACGCTCAAGAGTTGCAAGGTGCAAACAAAGAATTTGAGCGAAATGGCCAAAGAACTAGAATTTATTGAGCAGTCAGCAAGCTTGGGAGAGTTACCGAGGATATTGGAAAATACAGAAGCGGCTAAAGCTGAAGTGGAAGTACGCCTGATGGAAAAGGTGAATTGTGTTTTCCGATATTATGTATTTCAGTCCTCGTAGTAATAATTAAATAAAACACATTTTAATGTTCATTTAACTAAACAATGGCGCTATATTTTTTCTTTCAGAATGCTTTACTCCAGGAAACATCGGAGGAATGGGAACAGTGTGAAAAGAAAATGAAAGATATTAAAAATTGGATCGAGAAAACACGATCGGCGCTCGAATCCCCGCAAAATAAAAAGAAAACTCTCAGAGACCAATTAGCGTTGAGAGAGAAAATTCTCGGTGATATTCCGATTCAAAAAACCAAAATTTCCCTGTCAATCGACAAACTGAACGTGAGTTGTTTGATAATGAAGGTTGCCTTTCCAAGAAGGTAGGTTCGATACTCACTGTGTAAATGCTTCCCAGGTTCACTTCAGGTCCGGTGTAGGTGGAGACGACTCCGTGGAGAAGGCCGCCTCGGAGCTGGTGCGGGAGCTGGAGGGCGTGGGAGGCGTGACCCGCGAGCAGGCCGAGCAGCTGGAGCGCGCGCACGCGCAGGTGGAGGCGCACGCGGCCGAGCTGCAGGCGCTGCGCGCGCGCGTCCTGCACGCCGAGCAGCGCCTCCGGGCCGCGCTGGCACCCAACTTCAGTCCGAGGGACCGGGAGCACGCGGAGCAGGAACAGCAGGTATGTCAACCTACTGCCTTACCTGCCTTACATGCCTTACATGCCCGCGGCCAAACCTCTTCACATCGATGTCATCGTGTCGCACCCTTGGAAATAAAACGACCCGATCAAAAAAAAAACCTTGAAATGAGATATCTTCATAAAACGACATAATTCATCATTCTGTATTTAAAATGTAATGTTTAATGGTTGATTCTTCATGACCTTTTTTTGAATTAGGTCGTTATAATTTTAAAGGTGCGATTTGTCCATTTGGGATGTTTTGCCGAGGGATTTCAACTTGCACACGACTTCCTATTTTTAAGTCTATTGTAATTCATCCACTGTCAATATTGGATATAAATAGATAAAAAAATTTGGCTTTTACAAGTATTTTATCGGTTACAAAAAATTATTTTTCTAAATTTAAATTAATGCTCAAATTGATTGTGGCTAGCGATCGAAGCGACGATAATAGTCTGTCTGTTTCTGAGAAAATGTAGTTTGTTTCTCGACAATGCGCAATGTCCCGGTCCCGGGGAATCGCATGACAAGAGCGGAAATCTACTCCTAGTAAACCTTCGCTACCATTGCTTGGTTCTGGTATTTTCGCCTCGTTTCATGTATTTTTATTATCATGTTCATGTAAATATATATCTATCTACGCATTTATTTACTATAAATTAATATAGCTTGGTCTAAATACTGGTGGAGGATACGCTTTTTTCACTGCTTTATCACCAACAGCTGTCGGAAGTGGAGGTACTTTTAAATGTGTTCTAAACAAGGGATGTTTTCAAAACACGGTTACTAAGTATTTTAGTTTAATTTTCATTTTTCGTACTACGTTATTATTATTATTTTATTTAAACCCGCAAAATACCTTTTATTGTTTTCATCCCTTGTTTAATTTTTATAATTTGATTACTTTTTCACACTGCATTTTTTTTTCTTTTCGCTTATTCCTTTCCTCTCCGCCACTTGATCCTCGCGTTCATTTGTCCTTTATTGTTTCGATTCATTATCCTCAATAAGGCGTGTCGCGAACAAATAAAGTCGCTCCAAAGTAAAATTCAAGCTCGCAATGAGCGTATCAAGCTGCTTCTGCAGCGGGGGGCTCCCGAGACGGAGCCTCTCCACGACACTTAACGAGACATGGGGAGGGGGCGTAGCCCCTGGCCCCACACCGCATTCTTCCATCGACACATATCGGACTCGAGCTATCGCGTTACACGATAGTTATCGCTGCCACTAGCATCAATGCCTATTTTGTCTAAATGGCTTATAAATAAGCTATTATACATTAAAAAAATACTCTTTAGGGTTAGTAATATAAAATGTTTTGTATAATGTATCATCACTGAGAGAAACAATAATTGGGGTTCAGGCAATCCACGCGTCCACGGAGGTGTGGCAGCAGCGTATCGAGGAACTGATGGTTCTCATCCTACGGATGGACCCGTACTACACGCTGGGAGCCCCCGCCCCATCTGCGCCCGCCCCCGGCCGCCGCAGCCCGCAGCTCGGCGCCTCCTACGCGGTGGCGCTGGGCGCGCGCCCCGCCCCGCAACTTGACCCGTCCGCACCCCCAACGGACTTGCAACCCTACGAACAAGATGAAAACGAAACCACGCTTAGTATGATGATGCACTCTGCTGAGAAAGTCAAGCAAAATAGAAGAAATCGTTCACCCAAAAGGCGTGATACTCCCAAGAAAAATAATAAAACTTTAATAGTAGCGTCAGATGTGGTATCTTCTACTTTAGTGTCTACTCCAGACATGGAACCAAAATCCGCTGGTGAAGACTTCAAAACTACTGTCCAGTCAGTACCGACTACCGCTTCAACTACGTTACTAGCGCGTCCTATCCCAACAGCTCAGCTTGAGTTGCCACAGGAATCTAGAAGTCGATCCAAGAGCCCTATCTGGGTTCCAGGATCTACGTCCTACGCTGACGTTCTCAGAGGGATTGAAGAACGAAGAATAGCAAACATGTTGAACATAAAAAATTCTGGTGTAGAATCTATCGTTTTTCCCCCTCGCGATGTGTCTCCAATCATATTATCTACTAAAACGTGTTATTCCGTACGCGGTTCTAGTGACCGCTCTGGTCCCAAATTGGTAAACGACCCTAAAAGTTATTCCTGTGTATCTGATACCAAGCCTGTAGAAAGTTTCCCAGAAAAAATCAAGAACATAGATTTAAAACCAAGTGAAAGTGACGTAATATATAGTTCACCTAAAAAAATGCACATACAAAACGAAAATCCGCTAAATGTCACGTATGACGTTGAGTGCCAAAGTGATAAAGAAAGTATACAGTTTCAAGATGATTACGATATTCCTCCGTTAACGTATCCCGCTGAGTACTTTGCAGCTCAAGGGTTTCATCTTCCTCAACCTATGCCAGATTCGCTCGCAGGCACTGTTACTGAAAAAGTAAAAACAAAAGCACCGCATAAAAACCAATCATCCGATTGTTCTGTAAAAATATGCGAAAAAACTGAAAAACATTTTAAACCACCATACAATAAAAGCAACGTCATTGAATTTGATAATCAAGAAGAGGAAATATTCGAAACTATCGATAATCCTCTCCGTCAAGATTACCTTCCAAACTGTTCTTATGCACAAATATTAACTCAAAGTTTGACTAAACAGTCACTCCAGCCATCCAGTCCGCTAGATATAAAAGTTTGGCGATGAACCGCTTAAAAAACAATATCAGGAAAAGATATGCGAAATGTCTCATTCGGGTGCTGAACAAGTCACCCGACATGATGACGATAAAAATCCTATCAATAAAAAGATGGCTATCAATCTTCTAAAACCTTCTGATCCAGCTTCAAATCATCCTAAGGATGCATTTGTTGCATCGGATTCTGTAAAAAAGATAGGTAAAAAACGAAATAAGACGAACAAATCACGAATAATACTAGAATTCGATGAAAAGAAAAAGACCACCTCCGTCAATGTTGGAGAGACAGCGATAATACATGCTGTTATTGACGAAAAAAAATTTCCACAACAAAACCAATTGTCAAAAGTGAAAAATCTCAAGACAATAATTTATTAAATCAAGAAAATATAAGTTTGGGTAAATCTGATGTATCTGTAGAAACAAAGGACGATAAAGATGAACTTCGCTCGAACAAAGATAAATTTGAGATTTTGACAATGAATAAAAAAGATAGTTCTACTAATATCAAAAAGAAAAATAAAAATAAATCAAAAAGGGTAGTTGATGACATAGATAAAGTTTTAAAAGAAATCGAACTTGGGGATCAATGTTTTAAAAAACAAACTGATACCAGTACGAAAGATCACTTAAAATTTGTGACATCAGAAACACCGAGTTTAAAACATTCAACTCAAATGTCTGACAGTTCAGATAGTAGAAAGTTGAATAAAAAATCGAAACAATCTGATAAAAATGTACTTGATGTTGACCTTTTGATTTCAAAAAGTGTACCTGAAAAATCTGAAGAAAGATCTTCAGTACATCCTGTACTAGAAATAACTATTGAGGAAACTGTGTTAAATCAGACAATCGAAAATTTACCATGTACAAATATTGTACCCAATGATTCCAAAAAGAAGAATAAGAAAAAAAAATCAAAACCGAAAAATAATGAATTGGATAAAATTATAACTGAACCTATAAAACCAAGTTTGGACATTGAACTTTCAAACCAAGAAAACTTAAGTGAACCTAATACGTCAACAATAAGTGTCAAAAATATTGATTTCACCGTTATTGGTGCAGTAAATGAGCAGAACGAAAAATCTCGAACGGGTATAAGTACTAAAACTACTGATTTATCAGAAATTAAAGAAATCTCCACGTCTGAAAAGTATGTTGATACCACGAAAGAACCATCAACAACTAAAATTATTTTGATAACTCACGAGGAAGTAAAAATGCAACCTGTTTATCAAATGAAAATGCACTTACCCAAAATTAGCACTGAATCAGAAACCATTTCACAAACCAAATTGGAGATGTGTTCTGACACTAATTTTAAAGACTTAGAACCTTTACAATCAGATCAACAATTGGAATTAGTTGAGCCGAATACTATTTCTGATGCAAATATTAGCATGACTAAACAATTTGACAAATCGCCAGATTCTTTATCAAGTGCGATAGCTCATGAAACGATTCTAAAAGATTTAAGTACTAATCCGATCAAAGATGAAAATATTGCTGGTAGTGGAAATATCACCCAAGTTATATTTGGTTCCGTGCAAGAAAGAATTCACTTAGATTGTGAAAGTAAACAAAGTTCATCGAAAAAGAGTCATAAATCTAAAAAATTACCTGATTTGGAAGGTGAAGATTTAGAACTCTATAAAAGAATGAGAGAAATAAAAAAGAAAAAAGCTGCTTTAAAAAATAAATTGAAAAATGAAAAAGGTGAACCCTTAGAAACTAAGGTTGAACTTGAACCAAAACAATTGACGACTAATGAAGTGACTTCAGTTTTACCAAAAACATCTAAAAATGAAACATCGGAATCTGAAATGCCTGCTGAATGTACTTCTACAACTGTTGATGTAAAAACTATCGAGAATAAGATTGTATTATTAGATTTCCAAAAATCAAGTGAAAATAAAACACCGGATGTTGATTCAACAGATTCATTAGAAGTTAAGCTAGATAATGATAAAAAGTTCGTTGTTGATGAAAAATTATCTGTTTTAGAAGATTGTACCCCAAAAACGCAATTAACAGACTGTGAAAAAACAAATGAAATTACTAACAAAATAAATGAGTCATGTAAAGATCAGTCTTTTGTAAATTGGTTGGAATACCTTACGTTAGATTTCGCAAATATTTGCAATTACTATAGTGTTCTTAATTACGAAAAAAAGTATTTTGAAAGTAAATCCTCGACACAATTGCAAGATAAAGCTACAACACAACTCAATGCAACTATGGTTAATGAACTCGCACCGGCGTATGATTTAGCACTTATAAAAGATGCTGAGGCCCAATATTATAAAGACATTGCTTTGCAATGTTCTGAAAAAGAAACAATTAATGAAGAAAACACTATGAAATCATACGACAAGCCTCGAAAAGATGAATCTTTAGAAACTAAAATTGAATCTAACAATAAACCAAATACATCTTTATTAGAAACTACTGATTCACTAGCTTCTAAGATTGTTCACGAATGTAAAGAATCAATACAGTTATTGCATGACCAAACTGAAAAGGAAAAACTGGAAACATTACAAAAGTCTCCTGAAATCTTATTCACAACACATCAGATAATCGAAATATCTACGAAAACTAAAATCATTACTGAACCCAAAACAATATCGATCAAAAGTAATGTTTTGGACTCCCCCAAAGTAACAGCTTCAGAACATCCACAGCTTAAAGCGTATGCTGGATTGCCTATAGATGGTACGTCCGACTCTTGGATGGACGTATTAGATGAAAAATTCACGTTATCGGATGAGGAAATTCAAAATAAAAAACCGGATACATTAGAAAAGTCTCCTGAGATCCCTATCACAACGCAGCAGACCGGCGATACATTTACGGAAACTAAAATCGTTACAGAACCTAAAGCAACATCAATCGATAGTAATGTTTTGGAAACCCCTAAAGTTACAGCTTCAGAACATCCACAGCCTAAAGCGTATGCTGGATTGCCTATAGATAATACGTCCGACTCTTGGATGGACGTATTAGATGAAAAATTCACGTTATCGGACGACGAAACTGAAAAAGAAAAATCGGAAAAATTAGAAAAGTCTCCTGAGATCTCTATTACAGCGCAGCATACATTAGAAACATCTAAGGAAACTAAAATCGTTACAGAACCCAATGTAACATCTATCAAAATTGATGTTTCGAAAATTCCTAATGAAACTAAAAAAGATAAACTTGAAAGATTAGAAGAGTCTCCCGATATCACGACGCAGCAATTAATTGAAACATCTAACAAAACTAAAATCGTTACTGAACCCAATGCAACATCGATCGAATGTAATGTTTCGGAAACCCCTGAAATTACAGTTTTAGAACAGCCTAAAGCGTATGCTGGATTGCCTATAGATGATACGTCCGACTCTTGGATGGACGTATTAGACGAAAAATTTACGTTATCGGATGACGAAAATGAAGAAGAAAAACCGGAAAAAACCGAAAAGTCTCCTGAAATCTCTACTGCAACACAGCAAACAATTAAAACACCTACGGACTTTATGATCGTTACTCAACCCAAAACAATTTCGATCGAAAGCAGTGTTTTGGAAACCCCTAAAGATACAGTATCAGAACTACCTAAAGCGTATGCTGGATTGCCTATAGATGACACGTCCGACTCTTGGATGGATGTATTAGATGAAAAATTCACATTATCGGATGAAGAAACTGATAAACGAGAATCGGAATTATTAGAAATCTCTCGCAAAAGCACTATGATACCGCAGAAAATAATTGAGTCGTCTGCGGAAACTATCACTGATCAACCCAAACAAATAAATTTAATTCATATTTCGGATGCTCCCAAAGTAACTACTCAGAATACTGGTTTGGAACAATCTAAAGGGTATGCTGGGTTACCAATCGATGTCACGTCCGATACTTGGATGGATGTTTTGGATGAAAAGTTTACTCTTTCTGATGACGAATCACTTGCCATTTTAGAGGGTGATGAAAATATTGAACTTAAACCTGATAGTTCAGTATCTGATTCTTTATTTGGATCAAGTATC